>JAOEHY010004455.1:0-19779 GCA_025447955.1 Psilopsiagon aurifrons | reverse complement strand
TGGCTGTGTTCAAGGCCAGGTTGGACATAGCCTTGGGTGATATGGTTTAGTGTGAGGTGTCCCTGCCCATGGCAGGGCGTTGGAACTAGATGATCTTGAGGTCCTTTCCAGCCCTAACTGTTCTATGATTCTACGATTCTATGTTATGAATAAATTCCTTATTACGAGGGTAGTGAGTCAGAGGAACAGGTTGCCTGGAGAAGTTGTGGCTGCCCCATCTTTGGAAGTATTCAAGGCCAGGTTGGATGGGGCTTTGGGCAAGCTACTTTAGTGGAAGGTGGTTGGAACTAGATGATACTTGAGGTCCCTTCTAACACAAACCATTCTATGATTTTATGACATATCTTGTCTAGTAAGTATGCTTATAATTCTTTAAAAAAGATCATAAAAGATAGGCTAAATTGTGTGAAGCATTTAAATACCAGATATTTAAAACATTGTTTTTGTAGTTATCAAGTTATGCTTATTTTTATAGTCACAAGTAGCCATTTTCCTTTCTTTTAAGATATGAGAAATTTTGAAATTCCCACTCTGCTGTCTTCACCAACTCTTCATTGATTTCACTGTTCTCAGAAGATAAAGAAAAAGATTTGGAGGCTGATTTTCCAATTACTCTACATTTGAGCGAAGGAGGACAACTCCATTTTAGCAAACTCCTCTAGCAGCCTTCTGATTCACCTTACCTCTTGTTTAAAAGGGAAATGACTTAATCTCTTACAGTTTAACTGTATAGCATATGTTTTTCCTCATGTAGTTGCAAGGAAGTTAAGCTATAATATCTGGATAGACCATCTGGATATGGGCTATCCAGACACATCAGCTTTTGTGGATATCAAACAGCAGAGACCATAAGCATCTGTTCATAGTAGTTCCTGGCTAGTATCTTGATCTTTAAACTATTTAGGGGTAAGCTTTCTTGTTTTCCAAATCTCTTCTAGATTCAAAGATTGAAGTTTATAAAAATTGCTATGCATTCACATATGTTAAAAGTTTTTACTGCAGAAAATTGGAATTTTCAGCTGTACTTTGTTCTGGTGTCACTGAGCAAATTGTTTGTAGTCCTGTCATTAGTTTGGGTATTGCTTTGTAGTCAGCCTGAGTTGAACTCAGACTAGACTGACATTGAAAGTCTCGGTTCTGCCTTCCCTTCTGCTGTTTCCATCACTCTTCCATCCTTTTCTTAGAATCAGTACTGGTGCTCATGGGGCTACATGATTGGCAGTGCTGAAACTAGAGGAACATCAGAATTATGTAGCAGCAGACTTACATGGTGGGAGAGAGGTAGTGATGGATCCTGTCTTTCGTTGTAATATGGTGTTAAGTTCTCACATTGACCTAAGATGATAAAGAAACTGTACTTTTGACCTATTTGAACTATTTGTAATTTCAGCTGAGTGTGGGGCTTGTAGATCCTGCCCCAGATTCAAGTGAGATAGTGGGCCAGATAACTTCAGGATATATGAATATGCTTCAGTTAAAGTGGTAGCAAATGAAAATTCATCTGATCATCCTGTGATCTTTTTGACCCTCCTGTTATTCATTTCAGCGTGTCTCAGTTATTTCCTGCTCACAGAAAGCATGTGACATGTTAGCAGTGAGTTTCTTTTTTTAATGCATGTGTTAGACACCCCACCACCTGGTGACCAGGTTTTGAACTACCGTATTGCTTCTGGTTCTTTCTGAATTGTTCCCACATTAGGAGATACTGTGTGGAGTCATCAGATGGGCAGGTTTTTCTGGACAACCTCAAGAGCAGTTATGGTGAAGTACACACTCTGACTATAAAGGACTATCATCTACCCAGACTGTGGGCTCTTAACTACCCAGTATTCTGTTACTGATGATTCTGTGGCTTGGCTCGACCAGATGTGCATGACATTAACAGCAGTAACTATAATGGGAAACACTGAGATGATGGCACTCCTTTGAGCTGTCAAGTTAGACAGAATCCTCCTTTTTCCTCCTACAAACCCAATTAATTCCATCTGCAGTTTCTTTTAATTCCCAGTGGTATTTATGAAATAAATTCTTTAGTTTCTAATCTGAGAACTAATTGTAAATTAATAGCACTAGCTTGTAACAAAGAGAAGGATTAATGCAGGCCCACACATTCACTTTTCCTTTTTGATTATGTTTCTGCATTGGATGGATCTCTCAGGACTGCTACCAAGCTGTAACAGTCAGAAAAGTGTTTATATGGGATGAGAGAGGTATGGGATTTTTTTTCATACTCACAGCTGGGCTGGGTTTCTGATTCTTTTTTTAATTCTGTGTTATTGTCTGCAAACAGCCTTTTAATGGTTTTGATGAATTGTTGTATTCAATACTGGGGCATGGAAATGATTTAGAGTAACTATAGACAGTTTTGTAAGAAAATCAATGAGGTTTGTGTTTTCTGTTGTTAATTTGCATTTGTATTTAAGTGCTGCCAGAATTACTTGTAAAGTGGAAGTCCAAAAATTTACCGTCCTTTTACTATTGGAACTGTATTCCTGAGCTGTATTTTGAATGTCCTGAATTTGTTACCCACTATCACTTCTTGTGTCCTTTATATTTGTATAACTGAAGACACTTCTCTTATTAGCTTTCTAGACATAAAGGTGCATTTGCTCGTGATGCATGAATTTGCATTCATCACAAATAAGTAATGTTTTCAGCTTAAATAATGCTGATAGTCTGATGATGATTAGTGTCTTTTCTCATTAATCAGACTGTGCTGCTTTTCTCTTTGTATATCTCTGCTTTTCATTAGTGCAAATGTTTAGTACTCTATGCAAGCTCTGTATGACGCTGGAGGAAATATCTGCAGCTTGAGTCTTGTTTCCCATTACATCTTTTGCTCTCCAATTACTTTGGTCTTGTAGGCATTGTCCTTTATAATTTCCTATGTTGTCCATATGTGCTTGACCATCCTTGATATTAATAACAGACTTTCTCTGTCAGCCATGATAACTTCTGAACACTTCCACTGGGCTTTCCAAAGAAGAAAGAGAACTTCTAGGAGAGGGAGAAGGCTATTTAGAGAGCTGTAAAGATAACAAACTGAGATTGCGCCTTTGTGTCCCTCTCTGCGGGAGATGCTAGTTCAGTATCTCTATTCACACAACAAGACAGGACTGCTTTATCTTTTCAGAATCAAGCATTTTGTTGGCATGCAGCGTAATAGTGCAGATGCACTATTGCAGCTGAAAAAAAATCTTGTATGAAATTATTTAGGCTAAAGAACAGCAAATGTTTTCTTGAACTGTACTGTATAGGATGAAGTTTACTTTCTAACCCTTCTCTGTCATTGCACTAGTTTGAGAGCTGTACAAAATAATTTTTTGACTGGAGACGTGTTAATGACAAAAGATTTTCTCAGCATCTCTATCTTGTGTTTTCTCAGAGGAGTTGTAAAAATGGATGTAAACACTGAAATATATTCCATTATCCAGTGGCTTGATTCTGACTAACAGTTTATTTTTTATTGTTTCTCTGGAGCAGAGAAGTCTCAACCTGCCTGAACTGGCATCTGGTGGGTTTCAGTGCTGTGGAGTGGATCTCCTAGGTGCTGGAGTATGGAGTTTGCCTCTTCTGGGCTGAGGTCACTGAACTATGCCCAGAAGGAAAAATGATGGAACTTTGAATTTTATCTTTTCCAATGAATTCCCAGCTGCCAGACTGGCCTTTGGAGTCTCTGTGCCCTGGATTTTTAAATAGAAATATGAAGGCCTATTGGGATAGTCAGGAGGAGCCAGACAATTCTTTGAGGCTTCTTAGGCTGAAAGTGAACAGTCTAACTTTATTAAATAAAGTTAACTGCCTTATTCAATTGGAGATGCTGGCTGCTCTGAAAGAGGCTCACAGAAAGGGTAATGAAGTCTTTTCCTGGGTGGAGGAAGTGCAACTTTGTCTGCAACTAGTGGCTGAGCTAAATGTCAAAAAAGATTGGTTTCTAATTGATTAGCAAAGCTTTCTGTACTGAGCGTGGTAATGGTAAATGACGCTCTTCAGACCCATCAAATTGAAGCCAGTATCCTTGGTTCTGCTCAATTTCAATTCAGACCCAGACTTGAGATAAAAAAGCATTAATATAATTGAACAATGCTATCAATGAATAGTGGATAAATGTGTCACTGCCTTTCTCTGACTTGTTTAAAGAATTTGATAATTTTTTTGAGATACTGGTGACTCTCCTTAATGGTAATACCAAGGGCTTTATTTTTCTTGCCGTAGGAATGGAGAGACTATTTATTCATATGGGACGGTTCATTTGCACTGCTAAATAAATAGACCAACAGCACTACAGCTGCTAGGATTCAGATCACCCTTCTCCCTAGAAAGAGTTTTGCATGATGTTGTAGCTAGAAGAGCAAGCACTTAAATTCTGAGCTTTAAGAAAGAAGGCTATGCTGCTGTTGCCGATTTTTAAGTGCATAACAGACAAATGTTGCCTAAAAATAGGATGGGAAGCCCTGACATTGAATTGGTATTCGTCCCATACAGCCTATTTAATGTGTAGTAGGTGGAAGGAATGTTGCTGCTTCTTTGTAACAAGCTTGGCACAGCAGAAGTATGCATTAGAAGTGAACACTTCGGCTGAAATACATTAAACTGTTAGTTATTTCAATTGATTTGTGTTGTAATTGATGCAGTACTTAAATATATCTGGTTGGGTTTTCTTTTTTTCTTTTCTGTAAAACGCAACAAACAATAAATGCCTTTGTTTATAAATATGAGATATTGGAACTGATAACAGTATTATTAATAGTACTAGACATATATAAGAGGCAGTATCAGAAATGTTCATTTACTTTGCTGTGTTAAGTGAATATACAAAAGCATTTGTCTAATTTAAGGTGTGGATAACTTTCAATGTACTGTGTCATACTCTGTTTTGCTATAGGCCAGTGTCTGACCTTTCTGTCTTCTGTATCTTTGTACTTTGACTCCATTTGTCAATATCTTAATGCTGGATTATTGTTAGTGGCTAGTACGTGCAGGTGTGAATCTCTGGCATGCGCCCTAGCATGCTATTAATGGGAGATTTTCAAAACAATACACAACATGTCTTTGAACTGAAAGTGTGATTGAATTTCCAAAGGAGAAATTCTGTTCCTTGACCAATTACACCATTAATATGGATGCTTGGATCCTGATATATCTTCCTTCTGTGATGAATGCATCCTTACAATTCTTGTATACGTTCAGAATGACACTTGAAATGCCCATCTCACATGTAAATTAGCCTCTCTGTTACCTCTTCTCTGCTTGCTGTTCCTTTGTCAAGACACAGGGCTTTTGGAATTGAGTTTAGTAGAATTGGAGTTCTGTGGTTTTGTTTGTGTCTGTTTTAAGCTTTTCAGCTGTCTTTTCCAACGGAAGCTGCAGTGTGCTTCAGGGTCTTTTCAAGCCATTTCTTCTCCTTCCTACTACTGATAAGGAGGCTAGAATTCCACTCCTGTCTTTTGGTCCTTCATCACTGTTGGCATCTTCCAAGGGTGAGCCCTATGACAGCTGTTGGGAGATTTTATTTTGCTATAATAATGATATTTTATTCCCAGATTTTTTCCCTGCTTGTAGGAATTAGATATGCTCCTATTACAAAAGCACATGCTGATTTTGGAGGCTGTTCTGTTTGCTTTAAGCAGCTATATATCTCACTCTGTCAGTTAATAAAAGGAAGTTTCATTTTGATAGTTAAGAGCAGCTGAGCTGCCGATTGAAGCTGCCATTCATTTAAGAGCTTCGTTCATATGCGTCAGCTTGAGAAGGCATAATTCTAGTGGTATGACCTGCTTATATGGAGTAGGAAGGAAATTACGTCATTCAGGAGGGTCATAATTGTGCGAAACGTGGAAATTACAGCTGGCTTTAGAGGCGTAAATAATTGCTTTGATTTGTTAACTTAAAATTGCAGTGGGGGGAGAAGCATTGCTCATGTTTCTTCATGCAGTCTCTTCTGGAAGTTCGTGGTGGCATGTTGTGTGTGTGTAAATTGACACTGTTCTACTGCTGTTATTGGAAGCAAGCACACTCAAAACAACTGGAGGTCTGCCCCTATATATTTTGTGTATGATATAACTTTGTCTCATACTAAGAAAACTGTTTCACTACCTGGTTTTGCGCAACAGTGAAAGATTTATGCTTCAGTCTGTTTGAATGAAGATTATCTTTGTGCTCTTTCCAGAAAGAAGTCTTAACGGAGTTGAAGTTCTGTGTGTCAAAGGAGTTAGATAAGTGAACTACATTTGAGTTTAACAATATATGTGAGAAATATTTTGTGAAAATATCTAGTATACATATTTGAATATTTTATAGAAACTAAAGGCTATATTGAAAGAGCAACCTGTATCCAGGGCTAAGGTATTAAGCCACACCAGTGTACTTTACTGTTCATTAGTAAAATGCAGGCTATGTGTAGGTCCTAGAAGTATTAATTTTCTTCTCTTCACCTGTCACCTCACAAAGGCTGTTCATACTGTGCCTCCTTCCACACGGACATATTTATAAAAGGGAAGAATGCCTCCAAACCCCAATTTCTCAGCCTCTGTATTTTACCAGGCTCTGCTTTGAGAGTTGAGGACTGTGGTCTTTGCAGGGTTGGTAAAGAGGGAGTTGTGTTGCTACCCAGGATTCTTCTTTCCGTGGTAGCTGGTACTAAAGTGTTGAGTAAAGATCATAGAAACAGCCATATGGGGTCAGACAAAGCTCCAGCTAGAACAAGTCCTATTTCTAGCAGTGGTCAGTGGCATATGCTTGAGGAAAGAATGTCTGAATTGTCAGACTCTACAGATTTGTCCTGTATTCCCAATTTCCAGCACTCTGTAACACAGTGCTTCCTTGGTTGAAGTGTTCTGAAGGGATTTTCTTTTGCTAAGTTGTTTAATAACTTTTTGAATCCAACATCTGGCTTCCATTATATTCTCTTTCAGATTTGCTGCTACATTACACTGTAGAGAAGCTGAGTAGGGACTCCCATGACAAGAACACCTAGCAAAGATTTTGTTGTTTCTTCTCTGCAGCCTTTTCAGTATTGATTCTTTATTGTTAATGTGGAGTTACTTCTGAGAATTTGCTTACAGGTTGTCTCTATACTTGCTTCTGGAATTCACTAGTTGTGTATTAGGCCTGCTCTTTTCTGGGAGTTTCCCCAATCTAATTCCTCATCTGCTGCTTAAGAGTTTTGCACCCTACTGAAGCAAGAACCGTTATTACAATTATTATTTTGGATAAAACAGAGCTTAGAGTAGATGTTTTTAGAGTGTCTAGAGGATGGATATAGGCATCCAGCTTTTATTTGGAGCTGGTGTACAACTTCAAGGTGCTTATAAGAATGCAGCTGTCAGGATATGTCCCTGGGGCACAGTGCAGTGCTATGCAGAGATGCACTCAAGAAGCAATAAACAAGCTTGTTCAAATACTAAAAGCAATACCGCTGTGTTAGCACAAGGATCTACCCAAGGTAATTAACCCTGCAGAGGAACTAGGTGAAATAAGTGTGGTAGGGAGTTATACTTACATTGCAGAGCAGGGTTAGCAGAAAAGAACAGGCTATTCAGTCATTTTTGTTGAATTGCATTAATGTATTGCCATAGAGTTGGGCAGTAATAATGTAAAAAGAAAATCATATTGTTAGGAAATTTTATGAAATAAAGTCACAGGTAATGTTTAGTTAAGTACCGTAAGTCACCTATTTTTCATCTGGACCCACCAGATACAATTTCACTTGTGAAGGGAGGCTGTTGGTAAAGCAATTTTAGCCCTTCCCTGGGCATTGCACCATACTGTGTGTGATATTCAAATCATATGACATTATTGGTATAGTTTTGCTGCACCTGTTCTGCTTCTTTCTTCTGATCTTTTCCGCACTGTGGTTATAACTAGACCTGGAGATACTCTTTAACTGCTTACTTTAAGGCAGATTTGCTCTGTATGCAAGCAGAGTGACTCATGGTTGATAACCAGTGGCTCTTCACCTGCTGTATCATTTCAACTTAGGTGTTGGGTAGCAGTTAAATAGTAATGGGAGTTTTGGGTCTGTGTATGCTAGAGGCTGCACTGTGTTCAGCAAAGCTGGTGAAGTGTGTTTGAATTGACAATTGCTGTTTTTTTTGTCTGTTCCTTGTGGAGATGCAAATAGAAATGCACAGTCCAGGTGCTGAAATACAGAAAGTAGCAGCAGCAGCAAAAAAAAAAAATCACAGTGTTTGCAGTCAGTGGCGCTCTACTTGCATTTAAGTACTGCCTTGAAGTAGACCCTCAGAGCTTCATTTCATGGATTTTGTAGCAGCTCCTTTCTGCTCTGTGTTCTACTCAAAGTGCAAGGATCCACTGGCAAGAAGGGATAGAGCTGGAGGCTGCAGGATCATCAGTTATCAGCTGAAGCACAGCTGTGCCGGGAAGCCAGGGGATATCTCCTTGCGGAGGGTATGAAAGCTGCGGGGAGAAGGCAGAGGGAAAGGCTCTAATAGAAAAAAAAAAGGAGCAGTGGAACGGAAGGAAAAGTCTGATTCATTGCTGAAATATTTCAGGATCTTGAAATTGCTGAATTCTTTGATATTGCTGGCAACTGTCAGCACGTCACTGAAATAATAAGTCTAGGTAGAATGGTCAAAACCAGAACTGGAGGGTAACAGAGTTGTATAATCTGCCTTTCAGTGGAAATAGGAAGCATGAAAAAGGGTAACAGGAACAAAAAGAAATTCCAAATTTTTTTTCTAGGGTTTACAAGTACAGTACACTGCATTCAAATTAGTAAGTCTTTTAAAAATGAATTACTGCTGCATTGAGTCAATGCCATTATAGTGACAGATGACCTGGATTGTTTTGCTGGGAAGGAAGCACCCTTCCCTTGAGAAAAAGTCACAGCTGCTTATCTTCACAGTGCAAAACCAAATCCTTCTTTATTTATTTAGTCAGTTACGTATTTTATATGGAGAGTTCAGAGGGGAAACATAATTCCTTTTATTTACAGTAACAGTGGAATAATTTGGATTTGTTTTTGCTTCAAGGATACTAAAAATACCTTTGGTGAGTTTGTAGTCATCATTGACTGGCCTCTTCTTCTCATAACAAAAGGTATAGTGAGAAGCAGATGATAACTTTCTGCAAATCATTAATAGCAAAATAGAAGTAACAAAGTAATTATAATTTCTGAGCTTTCTTCCAAAGAGCATGGCCATTTCTCCAAACATAGCTAATAGAAAACCAGACATGTCTGGCTAATTTCTGTAGTAGCTAATTTTAAATTCTTTGTTCTGGTGCTTTAATCAACAGCATTCAGAAAGGCTGGCATGAAAAAATATCATTCATTTTGAGATCATAGGAAGTAGCCCGGGAGAGAGCCAACATCTCCCTCTGTTGCTTTTGCATATGTGCAAGGCAGGGCTGCCTTCCACAGATGCTAGAAGGAGTTTCCTTCGTACACAGCAAAGAACAATGCAGGAATCACGACAGAAGTGGGATTTAAAATTCCCCCCCCCCGCCTTCAATTTAAATTTAGCTGTATAAAATTGTCTTTTGAGAAGTTACTTGAAACTTTTTTTTGTTACTAAGAACATATATATAGGCTTGAGAAATTTTGTTTTCAGTTGTGAAAATTTTTAATCTTAAATACAGAATAGGGTATCTTTAAATCTCTTGAGTCCTGTCACTTTAATGTAACTTCTTGATGACATGTAATCGAGCATGTATTAAACAAAGCAGAACTGAAACATGTCAGCAACTTAAAACAAAGGCAAAATATTTTTGACTGCACACATGCAGTGATGCCATGAGGAATACAACAGTTTGCTGAAATCACACAAGTTGTCGTGTTGGCACAGTTTTAAACAAGCAAGGCTAAATAAGGCACAATATGACATTTTGGAGTTCATGTTTGGGAGTAAACATGCCACAACAATCAACTCTCTTGTCAAAGAGCTACAAAAATAATTTATTTTCCCTCCAGAGCAACTCCAAAGAAAAGAATAGTTAGTGTATTAGCTGTCTGGAAAAACATTAATATGCAGATATGAAAGGCGAGAATGTTTGGGTCATGTGAAAAAGAAACATCAAAAGGAGATGTTCGTTGAATCTGTTTTTCTGGGCACCAAAGTGAACAGTTTACCATAATTTCCATTTAAGCCTGTTCCATAATCAAGTATATCCCGCCAGCAGGATGTATAGATGTAACCACCATTTGAATGTAAAATACATTCTTGACTATTTGTCAAATTCTTCCAGTATTTTCTTGGATCTGTTTGGTTTATTCTAAAACTATGGTAAATACACATAAGTATGTATCAAATATTGCTATTATCTAACAGCAGATTTTTTAAAAATGGTAGTTTTCTATGTAGTTTTTTAAATGCCTTTAAAGTAGGAAGCTGTATTTCTATATATTTTGCATTGGCATCATAGTAAATACAGTAATTTCCTTCTTGAGTTATCATCTGAAACCAGCAACAAGACCTACTTACAGGAACTTTCCCATCAGAAGTGTTTGAGCAGGAAGAATGCTGTCATGCACCATAAAGAACTGTAAATTGCAGTGTTTCTGGCAGGCAGAATTTTTGGGAAGACTGCCTTTCTTGGCCACTGACAGATGCTGTGGGTCTGAGTGCTTTCTGTAGCACTCCACAATCATGTTATTTTGTTCAAGGTTTTATTGTGAATCGTAAAAAGGCTTCTGTTTCATACAAAATCCAGCTCCTGAATTTGAGGAATTAAAGAGAATCTGAAAATAAATCTGTAAACCACATTCAAAGATTTTAGCAAAACTTTACATCATGACTATAAAGACTACAGTGTTGGGCGTTGACACATTGATAGAGGCTTCTTTTTTTACAAAGCCTTAGGAGCTAGGCCACCTAATTTAAGGACCAGCTTTGAGGTGAGTCTGGACTGCAAATATATACTGTGTTCATAACATAGAATATGAATATTCTGTGTTTGATAGAAGACTTTGCCACTTCTTTGACTTTTTAGCAGTACCTCTGCTCTCTCTTTGTCCAGAGAGACACGATGGCAGTCTGCTCTCGTCATTATGCTGGACACAGGCCACATGTCTGTCTGGTATTTCTCAGTAACTGTTACGCCTTTTGCTTGGTTTCAACCAAACTTGATGGAAGTTGATTTGATGGTTAAGCTGATGGTTTGTGTGAGTTTCCCAGAAAGGCCCCAAAAGAGAAGAGGGAGAGAATGGGTAAAAGCTTACGCGTATAAAAGTGTATGGTAAAACAAGGTCGTGGATCACTGCTTCTGGGATATCAGGGTATCTGCATGCAGCATTTTCTTTTGAAGTTGTGACTACAGAACCTTAAATTTCAGCTGTTCTGTACTTGCTTGCTGTCACCATTGCTTTTCTTTTAAATTCTATTGCCAGCTTTTCCTTTGGTTTCTTTTGGTTTCCTTTACACTGAAAAACTTCATCCCAAAACTGTCCTCTAAAATATCTGCATATTCTTCTCTTTAATTGCTGATGGAGGCCTTGGCAAAATCAGGGTATAATAGGAGATCATATGACCTCATTTCTGAGATTTTGAGGAGAGTTTTTTTGACTAATTTATTCTCTTTTTTGGGTGGAGTGGTGATTTTTCTTTTTTGTAACAGGTATTAGCAAGGAGCAATGCAAAGTATGTATGTGATACTGTTTGGGTTGGGGGAAGGGGGACACATATTAATGTGATTACTTGCAGGATGAAAGATGTTGAGGTATTTAAACTGGTTCTGGCTTTAGACCAAAGTGAAAAATTAATGGGCTGTAATGTTGTTGGCTTTGTTTGATGAAGTGCTTAGTGAATGTTATTCAACTCAAGAATAAATATCCTTGATACAGTTGTCGAGAGAAAAGAAAAAAAAAACATTGAAGCACATTGTGACTTGGTGTTAAGCATTCATTTAATCAGCATGTTAATCATTAGCTTTGGTTTGGGCTTTTAAGTTCTGGATTGAGGCAAAGCTGTTCACAAAAGTATGTTTAAGAATGTGAGGTGGCCAAAGCAGAGAGGCTTAATTACTGACCAGGTTTCGTTTCATTAACTATGTAGTGTATTGCAAAGGGCTAGAGTCTATGAAGCTTTGCTTGACTTTTCTAAATTTAGATCTTTTAAATTTAGGTACCGTGTTTCATTGCAGTGCCTGCAATTTTCTGTTGTCTCTACGTTCACAGGATCCCTTTGCACACTAAGGTCATTATGGGAAGCTGTTATGGCCAATAAGTGCAAGATAAGTGGATATGTAACAAAAAAACCATAATGGGAATAGGTGCATTGAGAATATCAGTGGGTTAATAAAGAGCTGAACAAACTTTTTATGAATAAGCTTGTGATGAATGCAAAACTTATATTGCAAGTAAATATTTTTTTAGCCAATGCTACAGTACTTTTCTGGATATATTAGTGGAATTCATCCTGAGTAGCGCTTTGCAGGGAAGGGTATGGTATGATGGGGTGTGTGTGTGGGGTGTTCGTTTGCTCTTTGACATATTCTTGTATGCATGTAATGGAAATTTTTTTGTGAGTGAGGGAAAGAAGTTGTGATTGAAATCTGTGATAAAATAACTTGTGGGTGCTTAGGGGAAAGATTTTAACTGCAGAATGAGGTGAAGAAAGTTTGAAATGGCACATTTCTTAGCTAAATGTGGGATGGTGTCTTGTTGGAAAAAATACTGAATCACGCAAGCCATTGGTTTTTCGTGGTAGTTTGAAGCTTCAGCTATTGCACAACGTATAATTGTATTTAGGGGGGATTACTAAATTCTTTTCCCGTGCTTTATATGTTTTGTGGGAGGGTTAGCATTGATGGAGTTGGTAGACATCTCTCAACTACAGTCTCCTATATTATCTTTCCAATATTGAATTACTTTTATTAGGTTTTGTTATTATTTAGCTAAGGTAGCACAAAGTTCTTCATTAGATTTGATTTTTCTGGTATATGCATTAATTTGTTGAAGTCTGTGAATGAATCTTAAGAAAAAGAGATGTTAATATGTATTATGAAGTGACTTGGTTATTGCAGATGTGATAGAATAATACTGATAATATGTAGCTTAAACCAGTTACAAAAATAGGGTAAAGATGTATAGACTTGTGATAAATATATAATTTTTTTTGTGAATAGTGCAAGTTAATTTTTGGTATTTTACAAAAAGGGTACCTAGTTAGCATTGGCAATTAAATCTAAGAAAGGACGAGAGCTGACTGATTAGTAGTGGCTGGAAATGAACATCAAATCTCCTACGCCTGAATAAGGCTTTTGAAGTGGCTGTGAAAAGTGTTGGCAAAGCTGCATTGTGTGTGCAACAAGGAACTCTTCAACTTTTTGGGGTGAAAGCTGCCAGTTAGGCTAGTCTCAAAGTATTTTAATGTGGAAACTGTTTAAAACACTACCTGGGATGTGCATTTTAAAACACAGGATGAATGAAATCCACTTTTGTAGTAGATTTCATGATCATGAAATATTTTGCATTGAATAAGGAGAGTGCTGCATGACTGCCCTGTTGTGCTCTAGAGTTTGGACACTCACTGACACCACAATTCTTCCTGCAGGGGCAAAAGACTCCAAGAAATGTGACACAGACTCATGTCAATGGCATGAGAAACCTCAGTGGTGGGTTTTTTTTTTTGGAACAGCAGTAGTTTTGGAGATGATTTTGTTTAACGTAAATTCTCAGGTTACCACAGTTCTGGCTGTATGAAACTTCAGTCCTAAAAGCCTGAAAGCATAAATTGGTTTTTGATGCCCCTCTACCTGCTTTGTTAAGTTGATTGAAAGGAGACATATGCACAGATCTGTAAAATAAAATATTGAATTTTTTAATTGAAATTTTTGTAATTTTGCAAATGCGTAGGTCCTGTGTGGGATTCTCAGAGTAGTTTAGTCTATGGTCAGTTTAAAATGGTAATGACAAGTGATACTAGTAAAAAAACCCCCTGGATAATGACTTTTGCATGGAAGGTCACTAAAATAGACACGGAAGAGAGCAGTTTCTGCTAAAAAAAGTACTTCAGTTTTGTTTAGCCCAGTGATTCCCATGCTGAAGTGTAGATACCACTAGTGGGAAGTGAACTACATTAAATCAGGTATACCGTGGCAGTAGCTGGAGTGAGGTTCCCTCCCACACTGCGCCGCAAGCTGCGTGGCAGTCTCAGCTTTCTGGTTGTTCCTCCCAACACCTGGAAGGCAGGGGGTACAAGGCCAGAAAGAAGCTCAAGGCTGGTGACAGTGGATCTGCTTTGCTGCATGGCAGAATGAAGGGCTCTGGTTTCGACTGGAGAGTGAAAGGGATGAGGGTGGACGTGAGCACCTGCCTTGTCCCCTGTACACAGGCTGAGATATGGGAGGACATAGAGGCAGGGTCACAGCTGGGGCTTTGAAAAACTGATACTGTGGTTGATGATGCCAGCTGCTCTTAAGCCTGCTGATTTTGAGTTGTGTTTTTTTTTCCCTTCCAGTAGTTCATTTGTGTAGTAATATACAGGATACAACTGTAAACCTTTTACTTCAGCCTGTGTGGCTGTTCATTGCTAGTGACACAAAACAGGATAGAATGATAATGTGCTAGTGTGAAAATGTGGAAAAAAAGAATTTGTATGACACCATAATACTGAGGAATGCTGAAGTAAAGGAAGCAGCTCTATCTCACTGCTTGAATTTGAGTCAGTTACCCCCGCAGCAGGGGGACTTCAGTGAAAAATAGTTAAGAAATCTCTCATGTGCATTGTGGGTACTAGTTGCTGGTTTAGGGCTATTCAAAACTGTACTAATTTTAAAGGCAAATAACAAGCTTTTTTCCCCACATAGGGAATGGATCAAAGTATGTGTTGGATGTGATGAGATTCAAGTGCAGGCAATGTTGCTCTGAGAGTCTGCTCCCTGGAAGAATACCTTCGCATGAATGCGCTTCTGTTGACTCCTATTCATGATTTCTTTTTAATCTGTATTGTGCTTGCTTATGGAGATGTGACCTTCTGTAAGTAGGATCTAATCAATTAATGACTAAAAAAGTAAGATCAAAACTTAGACTGGAATTGGGAATGGACCTGGGAAGTTGCATAAAGATCATAAGCGTTGCTGTCATTCTGCTTCTGGGTGCCTAAACCGGAGATGAAGTGTACTTGAAACTTTTTATCCTTGTTTGGGAGGAAGGCAAAAATACCCTCATTGAACTAGAACTGAAAAACCCCAACCAAACAAAACCACTGCAACTGACACTATGTTATAGGACAGAGCTGTATATACTTTATATAGCAGGTGTTACAAGAGACTGCTGCGCTATGGCTATGGGCTGGACAACACCAGTGGAAAAGAAGCAAGGATATAGCCTTTCTGCTACCTTGTTGGCAGGTTTACTTTTCCAAATGTATTCACTTTGGGTTCTGACTGTGATGGATTTTAGGCTAATTTCTTGGATGTTCAAAATATACGCCTAAATAGTAGTGTCCCTCAGCGTATTTAAAAAGAATAATTTAGTGATAATATCAACAGTAACAGCAGTTGAAGATAGGGTGTACAGGTTGCCACTGATACCTCATGGGTTATTGTCTTAATAAAGACACGTGTGGTTTTGTATGAATTTTGAAGATAAAAGGGCATAATATACATTCTTGAAGATGAAGGCTTGGCTCAGCAAGGAACAATTTTTTGTTCCCTTTCCTCATTCCTACCCCTCCCTCTAGAGAAAATGCCGATCTCAGGGTTATCTTGGAAGCGATTAAACAAAAACTACAAAAAGAAAAAGTCTTGCCCCTAACATTTGTCCACACTCATTTCAATAAAATCTTCTGTTAAGAATCATAGCTGGAAGCTGGAAGAAGAGCCTTTTCTCATTTACCTGGGTGGACACATCACTTAAGTTTACATGAGCTTTGAGCGCCATTAACTGGAAAGCCTCTGCAGAGATTTCTGGAAATGCTGGCAAAGTATTTTGGAGCCTGTGCTTTGGTGAGACTTAGGAGGAAACTCAGAGAGCAAGAAAGCTGGTGCCCTGTTCAAAAGTCAGATACTGTGAACACGTGTGATTTCTACCTTTTACTCTTCTAAGAGACTACTATCATAGCAGTTCTGAAAGGAAGCCACTGAATAGTTTCTAATTCCTTACATAGTTGTATCTAATAAATGATCTTCTCCACAAATGTTAGTTTAATGCTTGTCCAGGACTTCAAATAGGAGAGCAGTAAAATAAATTTAAACTTTATCATGAAGTGCTTGGAAGAATTACACTTATGCCAGGATTTTTGTTGCATTTATTATGTATTGCATTATAGAACATTATACTGTATTGCAGTATATCCTTGCTGTTGAGGCAGTGAGTATTTGTATTGATGATGACTCTTGTGGCCAAATTTTGCTCTTGGAACCTCCAGTTTATAGTAATGATTGGGTTATAGTAATGACTGGGTGCATCATAAATTATTGCTCACTGCTATAAAGTCATATATCTTGTGGAAAATGAGCATTTAGTCTCAAGACTCTTGGCTTCAGAAGCACAGAAAAATCCCATGCTGAAGAGTTTTGTCACAGTTGGGTGCAAGGAGTAATCCCTCCTGTGTTTTCCCCCTCACTGTCCAGTTGCAAACAGTTGTGGTTGCAAGCTCCCAGTCCACCAAGCCGTCCATATGGTGGAGACCATTCTTTGACAAGGAAATCTGCCTTCTCTCACCCATATAATTGTCAGGTTCTGTGGCTGGGCCTTCTCTCCCATCCCTCCAGACATTTCCTGGAGCTGGAGCTCAAGATGCCCATTCACTCTGGCCTGTCACCCACCCTGCCATATCTTAGACATGGTAATCCTGCTATTAAGGTTACAAAAGAGAAAGGCTCAGGGTTAGGAGCTTAATGCTTACGTGCAGGAGGACAGCCTGAGATGCTCCACTCCATCCTTTAGTCCTTGCAATTTAAGGAATGCCCTCTCATCCCACTCTTAGTACAGCTGCACAAGGAAGAGCAGAGGGATAATGTTTGCCATGTCTGTTTCATTCAGATGGTAACATAATATAATCCTGTATCTATCCACTGGAATTGGTTGTGGGTGGTGGTGTAGCATGCTATTGAGCCTCCATGACTGGGATTTTAAGAAGAGTTGTGTGTCAGGAACAGTCTGGTTGGTCACCATGCAAGCAAGCGATGAACAAGGTGGTGTCTCGAGCTTTCTTCAAAGCCCATGTTTCATGATGCTTTATTTTTGCATTGAAGTAAGACCATTGATTATACTTCTTATCAAAGTCAAATTTGCACTAGAACCCTTTTGAGAAGAAACAGTGCTTTGCTAAGAATAAAAAAAAGAAAAATAAATCTAGACAATATTTTTTAATAATCTCTCCCTTGCAAGATTTGATTTTTCAGTTGGTTATTTTATATTTTACTGCTTTACATATAAACTGACGTGAAAGGAGAAATGTAACCCTTTGGTTTTTTCTGTCCTTTTGTCCTTTTCTTGCTTGTGTATTTTTTTTTCCCTCTTCCTTGAGACTATTCAAAAGCTAACTGACAGTATACAGTAAGGGAAGTAAGAGAATGAGCAAAATGATGTATGGAAGAAGACTGAATTCAAGAAATTTTGAGAGAAATTTGTGGGTAAAAAACTGAGCCCATTTCCAGGAGAGAATTATGCCACCTGTGCATCCTGCTCCACTCTCCTTTCAAATGTGTACCTCTGCAGACTCTGGGAGGCCCCAAGTGCACCTCGCAGCAATCATCCTACTGGCTTCTCACCCTTGCAATAGCCACTCTTCCTATTAGCCCAGATCCAGATACTGTTTTGCGGGTACATTTTTACTCCAGCTCTTTTTCTGCTGTCAGCTCCTTCCCTTTCCAAAGCACTGGGTTATTCTGATGTTGCAGTATGATGAATATGTTTTACTGTTGATTGAGCAGAAGAGCTTGTATGTATTTTTTTTTAAATTGGGTTCCCACTGTTCTATTAGTACAAGTCTGTTTTAGGAGTTGAGATCACTTTTACAACCAGAAAGCAAAATAAATAAGCAAATCCCCTTAAATTCTTTTTATGACTAAATGAAAATGGAATTGTTTTCAAGAGGTAATATTATTTAATTGGTGTAATTGCTTTAATTGTTTTTTTTCTTTACTGTTGGAATCTGTTTCAAGTAGAGGCTTTTTTGTTTTGTTTTTAGAGCACTCTTGCAAAGCAAGATGCACACAAATGTACTTTTCCATATTATTTGTAAGAAAGCACAACAAATCAAAAGTCATCTTCAGTTTGGGGCCCTCTGACCACTAGGATATGAAAACACAGTTAATCTATTATTATGAACAATATCTTATTTCAATTAGCTACCCAAAGACATGCAGAAAAAATATGTAGGATGAGATTTCCCCTCCCCCCTCCCGAAAATCAGTATTTTTCTGATGTATACGTATAACTTTGAAAATAAATTTTTCAATGCTAAGTTGCAACAATGCATTGTATTGTGGTGGGATAAAAGCTTAATTTTGAACAAAAAGTCTTTCTCATTAGTTTTTTTTCGTAGCTTTAGTCCAAAGATTAAATATTTTAGCTATATTATAAATATTGTTAGTATAAAATGAGAAACAATAGGTAGGTATGATAAATAGTGGAAGCAAAAAAATAGTAACAAGGAGGCTAGGGGTAGAACAGTGTGTGTCTTGGACAGCAGACAATTTCCAAAGAGGTATTAGGGACATAGAGTTTAGACAGTAAACTGAACTTTTACATTGTAGGTATCAATATAATCTGAAATGTTTGCAGTCAATGGAGACGAATAGTCCCTTTTAAGTCATGACTCCTCCAGTCTATACTAGATATGTGGAAGTGTCTCTCTATTAACTATTAATGGAGTCTAGATGACTAGCCTCAAATGTAGATACGTATACTGTAGATGTCTGTGTTTGATTAGGTGAATCTAATTAGATAAACCCCCTGCCTCGGGGGATAGATCCAGACAGCAAAGTCACAGCTGGAAGTTTTGGGAAGAATAGAAATTTGCTTGCAGATATAAGTTGTGAAGAGAGAGAGAGGAAAAAAGGCCAGGGATGAAGCATTGTTGAATTGCCACAAGAAAGATGAGGCTGCCTGAGGAGAAGCTCCTGGATGGGAGCCTCAGTAGTGTGGTTAGAGGGTGAGAAGGTTAAAACCCAGCAGCCTAGGAGGGGGTTCCAGAAGTGAAAATCAGATGTCACAAAATCTAGGTAATTGCAAGATGGAGGATTCAAGGATGGTTTGGTTGCTTGTCATTCATTATGACCCAAAATCTTTGGGAAAATGTTGTCACATTCTAGGCTTCACTCTCCTAAGATCTTTTCAGAAATGGATTAGAAAAATACTCCCACAATTGCTTCCACAGCTAGAACATAATGGACAGTTTCAGTCACAACATCTGATTCTTTGGGTTTTGATAGGAGGGAGTGAAAAATAGAAGGAACTAGAGAAATTCTGTGGATGCAATCATGCTTTTCCAATTGGGGAAACTAGACTTCAGCTATAAAAAAGGAATTGAAATTGTACAATCAGTCTGATGCTAAACCAGAAATTTTGCCAGTGAACAATTTATAATGAAGCCTGTGATGTTTGTGGAGGTACTATGAACCTACAAATAAATGAATTGCAGTTTTAAATGTCAAGCGTATCGCACTGTTGCAGGCAACACAGTAGGACTTTGCAGTAGCCCAGGAGCTTTGACTTCATACATATTCTGCATACTGGAATAAGACTAAACTAATGACAAATAAATAATTATCTTCTCTATGATCTTGCTCCAGGATTGTGAGATAAATTGTCATAATTTAATGCCCTGTGTTCCTATTTTTACCAGACTTGCAGTGAACAGATAAAGGGTT
>JAOEHY010004454.1:0-14431 GCA_025447955.1 Psilopsiagon aurifrons | reverse complement strand
ACCCACCATCATGTCCAAGAGCCTTAAGCCACAGGCAAGACTTGTGTTGGAGCATGTGGTGTATAAGCACAGCACAAAGCACAAGAAAATGGTCTGAACTACAAAGAAATGAGGCTTAGTGGAATCAAAAAGACCCCGGGAAAATACAGACAGGAAGGAAATACAAGGAAATAAAAGGAAAATAGTAGTCAGCTGGACAGGCAGTCATTCCAGCACACCCACAAGCAGTTGTCCAGCCTTTTATAGTTACCATTATAAAGGATAATTTCAAGGCGGGTTGGATGGGAATATTAAAGCAAGTTTGGATTTGGCTGCAGGGGATGCATCTTGAGCACAAAAGGCAGCAGGAAAGAAAACAGAGAGACACTTGTTTGAAACTTTAACAAGGCAATAGGGAAGAAAACACAGAGGCCCTTGTTTGAAAATTTAACAAATGAGCAAGAGACCAGAATATTGTCTGACTGGAGGTGGAAAGAGACATTTCATGAGTATGCAGGAGATGGCGGTGATCCAGTGACGTGCTATCTGGGGAATCAGGCCTTGAAGATATACAACTCACATTCAGTGCAGCATTGGAAGACAAATAGTGGAGGGAATCTGTCAAAATAGACTGACATGGTCAAAGTGACAATCCATGATCCATCACTGGATCACGATGGGCAAGTGATTTGATGAGTTGGGACATCTGTGTAGGTAGATGACCTGGTAGACAGCATCCCCCAAAAATTTCAGAAGGTCACATATCTCCAAAATAGAATTTTTAAATCAAGACTACCAAATTTATTATGCAGACAATCACAGTGATGCTATTGCATTGGTATTCTCCTAGGCATAAATATGAACTCACAGATATGACCCAAGGTGCACTTTGTGCTAGGAACAAAATCCAAGTTGGACAAAATTGAAGCTGATATTAACTGAGCAGAAATCTGAATTGCAAGTCTCCCTCACCATTGCACTAGAGAGGGCACTGTACAAGCTGCCTCCTGGAGCTCACTCCATGCTGTTTTCTCTCAGCAACTCATGATCAAATGTGCACAGTTCACTAGTAAAGAAACACTCTTTTAACTGTCAGCAACAGCCTCAGCCTGTGCGGCCCTTCTGTCTTACACACCACTAACAACCAAAGCCATTCCATTAGAAATGAGCTGCCAGTCCTCAGGACGTTTGGATGCACCAGAACAAAATTAAGAATGGCATCCCATGCTGGTGGGCTGGTTATTCAGTGCTTGCTGGATGAAAAGAAGTATATCCTCCATTTCAGTTAGCATAGTGAGCAAATAAAACTTTAAACAAAAACCTTTCACACCTGGGCAATATAGCAAGGTGGATTTCTACATTACCACTCCTGACATACAATTATTCTCAAAAATCTGGAGTATGTTCACCATATTAATTTGTCTGAGTTGCTACATGTTCATTCGTTTATTGATAAAACTCTTTTTGGCTAATGAAGCGCTACCGTTAGATTACATTGTTGTCTAAACTCTGAGGTGTAGTGATTTTACTTATTAACCCCCTGGAAATCCAGTGCACTTGCTTTCTATCTCTCAAGAAACAACACCAGCTGCACTGCCACACAGCTCCAGGGTAATGCATTGCTACAGGATGGCTCAGCAGAGAGAATTCACTTCAGAAGAGTTACACCAGTCTAAACCACAAACAGTGCAAGGGCAGGTCAGACCCACTCGGTTTGTGATAATGCAATTTCATCTTGTAATTCAATCAGTCTGGTACTTTCATACATCAGGCACTCACAGTATGGTATATTTGGGCCCTCAGACTGGCAAATGGTAAACCTCCAACCTCAGCTTTTCACTTTGAGCCACTATTTTCCCCCCAGAATTGCCTCAGACAGGTCTGCTGTCTTCTTTGCTTCTATAACTATGGCTAAAATTCAGCACACTTCTGAATTCCAGTCAGTATAACCCTAGCAGGCCTCAGATATGTTTTGTTCATTACAGCAAGGAGACCATCATCTTTGAACCACCTTTGAATCAAACTTTAGATACAGTTTGTCATGGCAGGGCTTATGCCTGAGAGTATTTCTTTTCTGCACCCTCCTAGTTTATGGTCAAGAGGTTCTTACATGTGAATAAAAAATTACATGTATTTTGGGTTATTAGAGGATTATTTCATTGCTTTTCCACAGATGGCTTGTGATACTCACAAAGGAACCATCACAGTGCTGGAAAACAATGCCATCAAAATGCTCATGATGTTCAGCTCTGTGACTCCTATTTCATGGGACTTCAGGTTTTGCAGACATTTGGCTTTCTCAGGCTCAAACCAAATCCAGGTTTTGGAAGACAAGAGCTGACTGCACATGAAATCAAAACGATAATGGTGGCAGGAAATAATTGGGGGAGATGGCAAAAGTGATGCTCGCCATCTGGATAGAGGGAAGCCTTGCCCTTTGTTGCCCGGCTGGAGAAGGCCTCCTGGATTTCCAGATGCTTTTGAATGTTCCAGCGGCAGCAGGAGCTACGAGTGTTTATTTCCCCTTCTCCTATCTGCTTGGTGAGGAGATTTCAACCTCTTGTCCTGTTGGACTGTGTCACCATTGTCTGTGCTTTTCTCATCTCCAGACTGGATCGCTGCCATGTGGTCTGCTCAGCACTACGTCTGAGGACCACTCAGAAACTTCAGCTAATTGCAGTATGCAGCTGCCTGCTTACATATCCACATTTCAGATACAAACCATAGAGCGCAGATGGTACACAGACTGCGCCAATTTTCAGTTCATTTCCAGGTGCAATTCAGGCCTTAGTTTCTAAATCTCCTTGTGATTTGAACCTGCCTTGTCCCTCAGAGACTACCTCTGCCTGCAAATGCTAGGTCCACTGTTGAGATGAGCAGAGGCATTTGAACTGACAGTCCCTGGAGCAGTGCATTTGGAAATGGCTTTTTCTCAGCCAAGGAAGGCCCATAGCTCTTGAATTTGCTTCCTTGCGTGGTGAACCTTCAGGGCACGTTGCGAAACTTGTCTCTTTTGTTAAGCTTTAGTATAATATATTGGGGTGGGCTAAGAAGGGAGATTTTGATGAGGACACTTTTACTTTCATTGTTGTCATGGCAGTATAATTCAGTAGGGGATATGAGTTTTTATTTGTTTTTATTTTAACTGTAGCTAATGCAATCTAAGATTGTGCGCAGCATAAATGAAATCAAATAAATAATTACAATTGCTTCAGGCCAGAGCTGTTTATTGGAGAGCCAGGAAAGGAAAGACAAGAGTAGAGTATTGCTGCACTGCAAAGAATTAAGTAGATATGGCCAAATGAAAGGGAGAAAGCCAGGTTACCTCCTGTAGCTCATGCTACAGGGTGCCATTGATTACTTTCCTTGCAAGGGGGTTGTTGGTGCCTGATGTGTCCTTCAAGCTCATATTGAGAGTTCACTGCAATATGTGACTGCTGTTAGTTTAGAGGAAAAGGCAGAGGTACTGACCAAGACACACCGTCAAAAGCACAAAATAAAGAATAAGGAACCACAGCAAAGCATGGAGAACAATAACAATCCACAACAGCATTAGATCTCAAAGACCCCTTTGTCAGAAAATTATCCTATCTTTCTTTTTCTTCTGTTTTTTGTCCCCCCTGCTCCCTTTGTGCGGCTGTCTCTGCTCATTTTCTCAGGTTCCTTTCAGCTGGGTTTGTACATTGCAGATTTGAACTGAGCCGTCAAACAGAATAATGTTTCCAGAGAAGAAATGAAAACATCTAGAAATAAGAGAGGAAGGATAGCTGAAAATAACCAAAGGTCTCAGGTGATATAGCTGATTCTGTCTAAAGGCACACATATGTAATATATATATACAAATAGGTAAAGAGATCATGATTGCAAAAAACATTTATTTACGTATATCCACAATCTGGAAACACATCTACTCTTTTATATGGACAATTATATCCCTTCTAGCGAGAGTTCTGTGTGTATTTGTATTTAATAAACAAGCCATAATTCATGGTTGCTTTTGGGTGTGCAATGACAATTGAAGACATTGAGTTTCTGTAGCCACATGTGGCAGAGAACACTTCTTGCCTAGAGCTCACAGGACAAAACGATGGACAAAACACACTGCAGAACTCCTAGCATGACACAGGAAAGGAGACAAACCGAGCTCCCCAAAGCATCTAACCAAGATAGGGCAGGAGAAGTCAGTCCTTTGAAACTGTGCTTTCTTTACCTGTAGAAAAGCTTTTGAGGGAGTTTTGCAACCTGACCCTAGTGGAAGATGTCCCATGACAGGAATGTTTGAACTTGATGGCCTTTAAAGGTCCCTTCTGACCCAAACCATTCTATAATTCTGTAAAGGAGACTGAATGATGCCTCAATCAGGCAGCAGAGTTGGTTATTTTTCCTAAGACGGGGATTGGCATAGTGCTGGAAGAAACAGTTTTATACCATCTGCTTCCCCCTCTGGTTCAGAGGAGAGGCAAAGGACAAGAATGCCATGCACCATTCTTGGCAACATGATTTACAGCAGACCAATTTAAACTCATGCCAGTAAAGCATTTATACTGCTAGATCATCATGTCTTCTATCATCTTGTGCATGACTGTGTCTGAAAGCACATGGACACAGTGAGATAAAGGTATGCATCCATAGGTTCACATATCTTGTTCCAGACCTTTTTAATATTTTGTGGGGTTGAGTAACACCATTTTACTATGAATATGTATGTGTTATTTAGGTTTTTCCCCTTGATTCTCTTGTTAGCTCTTTTTAGACACTGAAAATTTTCCCAGTGGCATTAACTACACAGCTCTTGCAACATGCACACAGTCTTTGGCTAGCCTTCAACTGTAGAGAGACAGTTTAAAAGGACTTTAAAAAAACACCTGTCTGTCTCTAGTCTTGTTTAAAACTGTTTCATGGCAGATTTGCAATTGAGTCACCATCACAGACTAGATCTGTTCCTTCCTTCATGAGAGACTTTCCCCATCATGACCGTAGGCCTAGGGGAAACACACACATTGTAGCTCACCTACACCATATAGACAGGACTGACACATGAATATAATGCACCCATCAAGCTATGAGTGCAATGAACTTACTGAGCACATAATTCATTGCTACTGTCATAAAGCAGTCACCAATAATCTCAGTGTCTTCATCAAGCTCTTCCTTAAAGACGTCTTCAAAACTAGATCGCTCTTCAAACTCCAGGAAAAGAAATCTGGTTTAAACATGCACAGCTCTCAGCCCTGTAGGACCAATGTGATGCCTCTAACTCAAATTCATTCATTTGTGAGCTCAAGCCCTACAAGATCAGAATTCAGTGGGAGGAAAGGAAACAAAAAAACACTCCAAGCTGGACTTGATATGTCAAGAGCAGGAAACCAGCTCTACATTATGCAATCATTCATCTTGTCCCTTCAACCTTCTGTCAAGACTTCCACTGCAAAACTCATCTGCAGGACTAAGTCAGGAGGCATTTCCTGCTCTGAGCAGACGAACATCTGCATGATACCGAGGGCTACAGTTGGGAAATTACATGCCCCTATCTGAAAAAGTAATTTTGGGTGCTACTTGAGTCAACCTCCTTAGCAAAGCTTAATTGGAGAGGCACATGAGCAACCCCAGCAAAAGAGAAAGGCTATTGTTTAAGACGTCATGTCGTGTCTCACTAGCTGACAGGACAGCACAGGGCAGGTTGGGACAGGAGAGTTTCCTGGGGGCAGAGGATGCTGTTTGTGGTGCAAGTAGCCTCATACAGCTAGATTTGTCAAAGCTGTATTGCTGCGCCACAGACCCTGAATGCCACATCCAAGCCAGAACAAAAATGGACTTCCCCCAGTGAAAACATTATAGCCTTGGCAAGAGAAGACCTTGTCTGGAGGTTGGCATGAGTCAATCATAAGGGGCTTTTGTGTGCATGCACATACACGTGTATGTGTGCGCACGGGTGTGCGCATTAACAGAGTATGCTGTCTGGGACTGATTTTCAATGATGCAAGTCTCCTCTAACTGATAACAGTCTAAATAACAGGTGAGTGACTCCTGGCAAGAAGGAGATTGTCTGACCTCATTGTTTGCCTTTTTTCCCCTCTCTTTGTTCTTCACAAATAAAGGTTTTTTAATAAACTGAAAGGTCCTCCGCTCCTGCCTGATGATAAAATGAAAGGAACCAGTGAGGTATGGTACAACGTGGCAGCAAAAAAAGAGAAGCTCATCAGAAAATAACAAAGGTGCAAGTTAAAGATAAGGCAGCTGTCAGAGATTAATCCTGCTGGCCTGATTGTTTTCTTTAATACCAAGGCCTGCAATAGCAAGCGATAAGTTTGCTGAGTAATTTGGGTTTGGGTGAGGAAATAAAATTCAGGTAGGCCTCATAATTGATTTCCTTTTCTTTAGTTTTCTAAACCTTACACAAAACAAAACACTCACCTCTGCTTTGACTACACTTCCCTCTTTCCAAATTTGCTCCAAGGCTGTGAGCTTCCCCCGAGCTAGGTCTGTGGAAAGACAACTCAGAGGGCAAAAGCACTCCCTCCTTCTCTGGGCTCCTCCTGGAAATACTTTTGTTTCACCCTAAACACTAGCTGCAGCTCTTGAACACAATTAGTGCTGCAGGATGTTGGCTTCATATAACTGTCTGAAACTGGGCAAAACATGAGGTGGTAGAAAAAGCCAATTTCAGAAGAAAGTTGGTACTGCTTGCCACTTGTGGGTTACAGCAGTACCAGCCATGGCACTGGTCACCACTTGTGAATGGAGCAGTGCAGAAAGATGGTGCAGTCCTCACCAGGCTGGAGAAAAATCATTGGTGTCAAGCCACCCAGCTTGATATGTAAGCTCGCTGCTGTCAAGTCTCCCATCATGGTTCCTGCCCCTGGATAAGGAAGCAGGGAAGAGTAGCGAGCAGGAGGGCTTATCTACCATGTCATGTTGGTAAAAATCCAGTCCACACCCAAACCTTTCTCATTTAGGGGTGCATGCAGCCAGCTGTGGGCAGGCCAGGCACTCCATAGGCAGCAGCTGTGAGAGGAAGTGAGAGAGATAAAAAGTTTGGGAAGGAAAACCTTTCCAAACTGGGGATTGTGGAGCAATGACAGTGTGAGTGTGCATGGACGTGTGTGCGCACGTGTGTGTGTGTGCTGCGTGTGCACAGGAGGCAGCAGCAGCAGAGCCTTATTTATTGTGACAAAATGAACAGCCCCCAGGATGCTCATCCAGCAGCTAATTTCTCATCTTATCTATTATGTGAATGAGATGGGAAAACAGTTTCCTGTTTTTCACAGATATCACTAACATGAAAGATACAGAATGAATTCCCTTGAAGGCCATGCAGCCGGATCCAGCCAAAGACTCATTTGTTTCAATGGAAGGAATTAATGCAGTCAGGGCTGCCCATTGATGGGAAAACAAGTCTATAAAGCTTTCTATAGAAGCAAACATGCTGCTACCACCTACAAAATGGATGAAGAGCTTGGCGGACACTTTCTCCCCGTCCACTGATACCACAAATGCAGAAGCAGACTTATGCACCACACTAGCACATACATTTAAGCCTTGTCATTTTGCTTATCAAAACCCAGGTATTTCTAGTGTTATAATGCAGCACCAATGTTACATGAAAAGGGCAACTATACCTCAGTGTTACCCCCAGTGAAGGAATCCTCTGCCTCTAGGGTGCCTCAGAAGATATTATATGAGGAGTAACAGCAAGAAGTGATGGGTGTGCTAAGCCAACACCTGTGTGCCCAGCATCCTGAGTTGAGGGCCAGGCTTTGGGAAAAGTCCCATGTTAGGGGCAAAAGAAAGGCCAGATAAGCTGTATTAAAGCCAGGCTGTCAGGAAAGAAGGTCTTGCATCTCTTTTAGAGCCCAGACTTACTGGAAAGTCTACCTAAAAAAGCCCAAAACTGTGTATGTCCACAGGCAGTCAGTGGCCACGGCCGTGCTGCAGCTACAGCCATGCAGGTGTGTGATGGAGTGGCAAATGCAATGTTGTGTTAACACTTTTCAGGACATTTCTGCCTCTTTTACGTTGGTTTTCATCTCTTTACTTTTCCCAGCAGAGGGAGCACTGGGGCTCGAATGACAAAGGAGGGGAGGCAGTACCAGTCTCATGGCAGGAATCAGGCAAAACCTGATGAGCCTGGCAACAACCACACTGCAGTGTTCCCTCCCCTGAAACAGGTCCCGTGGCCCTGGCAGCCTCCCCGGTGCTGTCAGAGGCATGGAGAGACTCTGCAGCACAGCCAGCAAGACACAGAGCTGACCAATGGCCTGCAATATGGGAAGAGGAGAAGGGAGATGGTGGACACTGTGGGCACTGGCATTGTCCCCACATTGTGTCATGCCAGTGGGGAGAAGCTGTCTGCATGGGGAGGGCTGCCCTGGGGTTGCTGCTCCTGTTGCAGCTCTTGCTTAACTCACAGGGCCTTACTGCCACAAAAGCCACATCCCCACAACCTCTGCACCCCTCACTTGGAGAGGCCAAATCTCTGAGAGGCGATGACCCTTAAAAGGCCACTTTAAGTTTTCTTTTGCTTCCTTTTGTTACTTCAAAGGCACAAATGGGAGTAAGGGGGAAGGAAAGGACCCAACCTCCTTGCAGACGGGATACCGTCTCAAAGGGCAGTCCTGTCCCAGCCCATAATCAGAGGGAGAACACGTCTGGACATGAAGTACCACTTTTGACCATATCAGTAGAGGATATGCACAGCCACATGGCACCACGCAGATGTCAGCCAAAGACAATAAGCCATGATCTCTGCTCCCAGTATCCCCACATGCTTCCCTCCTTTTCAAATTTTGTCTTGTTCCTCTTGCTTATTCCTGGCCCTGGGGGAGCAAGAGTTTTCTGCCTTCTTTCAGCCAAAGCACCTCTTATCCCGTGCAGGCATCTTCTGACCTGCTATAACTAGGGGAAGAGGGAGAGGCACTTGTCCTCTGCAGAGAGGTTAGGGTTTGACCCAAAGGGCAAGTGATGCACCAAGTGAGGCAGGCATCCCTGCCTGCTGCCTATTCACTGCCCGCAGCTGGTGAATCCAGATGATGCCCAGAGTCAGAGGTTGAGGAATAGTGGGAAGAGTGAGGAATAGTTGCTCACCCAAAAAACTTCCAAAAGGGAGAGCAAGAAGAAGAAGCGGGAAGGGAAGGAAGAGAAATCTGAAGAAGGTTAAAAGAAATGAGAAGAGACAACTCTGGTACTTCAGTACACTAAAAAGAGATGCTTCAGTTACACTGCAGCAAGGCACTAGAGTAGGAGAAATGAAAATAAATTCAGCCTACAGTCCTAATGAAGTAAATTCCAGAGTGGGCTGAGACTTTAACTGATATAAATGAGGATCATTATCTTCACTCTGCCATTCCGCTCAGCACAGGGCAAAGAGTGCAGAGATAGGAGGGGACAACCAGGGGTGTGATGGTATGAAGTACAGCCCTGCCACCCTGCTGCTGTCCTGTGACAAGGAGACTCATGTGAAGGGCCAGAACAGCACTCTGTAAGCCACGTGGGTCATCTGCAAGCCTCAGTCATCCCAAGGTTTACCCCAGCTCTCGGTCCAGTCAGAAGGATTTCTGGATGCCAGGCTGGCAGGAGGAGCCTATCCTCATTCTGCTAGCAGGACACAGGCCCCTCAGTGCAGCCAGAGAGCGGTTTAAGCTGCTCATTGTGCCTGTGCACAGCCCAGCCGGACTCACCTGGGAGGCCACCTCTCCCCACCAGCCATCCATCTCCTCCTGACAGCAGTGCCCAGCCACTCTCTCACAGACCTGTGATTTATGTGGCATGGAACTCATTACCACCAGAAATTGAAATGACCTCAAGTTTCGCCATATTCACATTAAACTCAGAGAATTGCTGCCCTGTCTCCTAACCTTGTCTTCTTCTGATCCCTCCTTCAGCTCTTTCCATGTTCCTCTCATAAGCAGTGTTGAAAGGAAGGTGGTAATAAGGCAGGATCCCTCTTTCAGTCATCTCCATCACCATATATACATGTTAATATCTTATACTGTATTTAATATTGACATCATAATTTCCTCCTGGCTTGGATCAGGCAAGTATGACACTTAAGTAGACAGTGACTTATACAGTTTCTGAGCTAACTCCTGATGAGAAGAGCTGGAGCCCAGATAGATAGGTCTGAGAAAATAAAGGCACAATAAGATAAATTCACTGTGGCATTAAATCAAACCTTAACAGGATGTTGCCTTTAACATTTCTTCAAGTTCATGGCGACATGTACCTCACCCAGTGGCTTTGCTGCAGGTGCAGGATAGTGGCAACAGAATTTTAAGAGCAAGTTTCTGATGAAAAACTAAAGGCTTTACCCAATGAAATCTTTTTAGTAATGATCTCAATGAAAGTCCCATTAAAAAGACACTGAAATGAAATTAAAAGCAGTTAGGCGCTTTCATCCCAGGACATGTTGGCATTTTGAGGTCAGATTTTGGAGTTCTGAAATAAAATTTGAGAATCTAATGTCAAAATGTTTTTAGGTAGTTCATATGGGAGTTTGTATTATTTGTATTACTCACCATTTACATCACGATAGTTCTGATAACTGACTTCAAGAATATCACAGAATTGTAATAATTAGCTCCCAAATTAAACAAATCACCAAGTGAACTAGTTCTGAACTGCTACATGGCAAATTTCCAAAAGTGAAATTTCAGAGAAAATATTCAAACAAACATATTTCTGGTTCAAACAGGGTAGATATAAGATACCCAGTGAATTAAAAATTCAGTTTCAGCCATCTGTGGTGAAGGCTTGCATCTGAGCATTACTCCCAAACAGGCAGGCAGTGTGCTCACTTCTCCCTGAGGATGCAGGTTAGCACTCATAGGGATAGGAGGTCTTCTCCTATTTGACCTCTCCTGGTTTGGTCTGTGGGGCTGCAGTAGAGAGAAAGGGATGAAGGAAGATGATAAGAGCTCTATCAATCCACTTGTTAAAACAATCAGTCTTTCATCCTACTTCAGCCCTCAGGAGAGCAGTGTGCACAGTGTGGCTTTCTGCATTCTAGAAACCCAATCCAGATGCTCATTTTCACAATCATACCACCGTAAATGACTCTTCCTGAATCTAAGCCAGACCTGGGTACAAGGGTTAGGCCAGAGTTCACATGAGGTTTTGCTTATCTTAGTTTTTCTCAGTGAGGCTGGACCAGAAAGAGTTGGATTTGGGCGGCTTTTTTTGATTAATTCACAACATTTGTGTGGCTGAAATGTGGTTTCCTCGATTGCTTCACAGCTAGGTTAGCAGCATTTGGACAACCACAGGGAAATCTAACTCAAGCTACCACGTCAAATAAACTAATCTTGCCCTGAAAAACCTTTATCCTTTCTGAGAAGAAGACATTCACAATATTGTGGTGGAGGTGGTATGATACAAACGGGTTACGGTACATGTGCCAAACCCTTCTTGATGTTAAGCACACCTTGCATCAGGACCACAAGTTTTGCGAGTGCGGTGGTACCTTCTTTTCAAAAGCAGTGGCGGCTTTTCTCTCACAGCACGCTCACCTCCATAGCAAGTGTACTAAGCCTTGTCAAGCACATTGTGAAGTAAACCTGCTGTATGTGCTTACACGCATCTGGTTTACCAGCACCTTCTGGAGCACTTAACAGACTTTAGGGAAAAGCCCTGCAAGCTTCAGGATAGGTGGTTTCAAAGTAAGTCACCCAAAATACCAGCTTGGGAAAGACCTCATAATGGGCTACATCACCTTCACCCAGCCTGGGAAGCAGCTGAGTTAATCCTCCTCTCCCATCACACACTGGTTTCAGCTTGGCTGACTGCAGTGCCAGGGGTAGGCAGGAGGGTAGCAATGGCCTCTCCAGAGCTCTGCCCTGGGGGGCTCATGCCACTTTACAAACTACCCCCAAAATTAGCCTTGTCTGGCAGGTGCCCTGGAGCAGCCCCTAAGATTCCGTGCCCTGAAGTTCTCCTGACACACTGTTGGGAAGCAGCCTGACTTATCCCGGCTGAAGATCTGACTTCTGATACTGAATTCTCCTGATGAGGAATTTTCGGTACCTCAGGTGTCCAAACCAAAAAGGCACAGGAACAAAGATACAGACATCCCAAAGACATTCCTCACCTCTTTGGATAGGATTTGGTTCTATTTGAATACAATTTTCTTTTGTTTTGGAATCTGAGATCAAGATGGATTCAGCCCAAGCAGTATGCCTAGCAAACACCAAAAAGAGAAGGAAAGATTGATAATGGCTGGTTAAAACCAGAAGAACCCAGCACTGCTATTTTGTTTATTACAATCTGCACAATTTTAGGGAGGACATGGTAATTTACAAATGTAAGAAGACTAGAACTCTGCCCTGAGGAGCTGTTTTAGCTTAAATGAGACAGACCAAGCATGAACAAGTCTGGGTAACAAGAACATCCAGAATTTAAATAGTAAATATTCTAAAAAAAAAAAAAAAAAAAGAAGTAGTGCTTGAGGCCACAAGTCATCCCTTAATTGACAGCAGTTCAAAGGGAATTTTCCCAGGGGTAAGCCATTTCGTAACTGCCTGCTGTGGGTTTCTTCTCTACCCCCCTGAAGTATCTGGCTCCAGCAACTGCTTCTGATAGGGCTCAGAGCACAGTGAGCTGGCCGCTGAGCCTCCTCTGTCATCCAACCTCTCCTTTCAGTCATCTCTTCTCAGAAGTGATGGAGGCGGCTCCCCAAAAGGTGGTGCAAAATGAGAAGGAAGGACACAGGAAAAGCCCACCCAACTGCAAAATGCTGAAGAAGGGATCAGGGTGGGAAAGCCTAGGCCAGTCCTCAGTCAGACCATGGACAAGGATGCTGGAAATCTGTATTCCATCTTAGCCTTGAACTTGGACAAATTCCTTTGTCTCCATTTGCCTGCTTCCACTCCCAAATGTCGTCTGCCTTCATTATGTTGATTATAAAACTGTTTGGGGCAGCAACCGGCTCTTGCTACACACTTGTGCAACACTGCTCACAACAGGATCCTAATATCCTAATCCTCACTTGAGTCTGCTGGAACAGCTGTAATGCAAAAGAAAAAAAAAAAAAAAAAGAAAAGAAAAACTGAAAAAAAAAGGTGTAAGCACTTCAAAATCTGTAAAAATGTTCAAAGGCAGGCAACGGCAGGGAGCTCAAATGAATGCCAGCTAAAGATCTGATTTCCAGTGTCGCTACTAATTATAACATGCAAAAAGAAAATAGCTTGAAAAACCCAAACCTGGCTTTGAATGATCATTCAGTAATGGCTGGGACACATCTTTCACCTGGGGATACTAGAGTGTTTTTCCATTAAATACATTTTAGGTGGAAAAAATTACACTTTTCAGGATTTTCCTTCCTTTTTGCAAAAAATGAGTCACAATTTTTAATGAAATTAGCACTGAAGTTACTATTGAGTGGTTTTGCTCTCTGAAAAAAAAAAAAGACTACTTTCAGTAAATTTAATATCTCAAGAGTTATTCTGCTACAAACTTCATTAAAGGATGCTGTGGCCTATTTCATAAGAAATAAAAAACCTCAACATTCTGGCCCTGGCACAATGAAAATAACTTTTAAAGTTCAAAATTTGATGAAGATGTTTTCCTGATTCGAGGCCTGCTCTATTTTTCACTCAGTGTTGACAAGAGCTAGATGAGAAAGAAATTCAGTTTCCATCATCTATTCAATCTCTGTCCTCTCTAATGATTAGCAAGAACGCCTGTTTCACTGGTGTTTTCTTGTAAAATAGAAACTCATCCCATAGAAACACAACTCAAAACTATCAAATCATTTCACAACCAACAGATGGTAACAGCTATCCACGCAGCCCTCAGCTGGTTTTAGCCAGCAACATGGAGGTAAGAACTGCTGTATCATGACCAAACTGTATATCTCATTCATCCTTCAAGATTTCCTCTCTGAAATAAAGATACAAAAATGCTGTGGTCACACAAACCCACCAGTAAAGCCAGCTTACACCCAAAGCTTTGCTCTGCCTTGCAATTAACTTCTTAATTAGGAAATATGTTTTTTTAAAATATAATAATTTCAAAGGAAATTGACATTTCAGCCTGGAGAAGGCTCCAGGGAGACCTTACAGCAGCTTTCCAGTACAGAGAAGAAGGAGTTGGCTTTAAATTGAAAGAGGGTAGATTTAGATTAGATGTTAGGAAGAAGTTCTTCCCTGTGAGAGTGGTGAGACACAGGTTGCCCAGAGAAGCTGTGTCTGCCCCATCCCTTGCAGTGTTCAAGGTCAGGTTGGATGGGGCTCTGATCAACATGGTCTAGGGGAAGGTGTCCATTGCAGGGGGTTGGAACTGGAAGTTCTATAAGGTCCCTTCCAACCCAAACCATTCTATGAGTCAATGATTCTACGAAATAGAATTCTCTGTTTATGGCTTCCCTATCTGAATTACCCCACACACAGAAAAAGGTGAGCAGCAACAGAAGAAAGTCCAAAGACTCGGTAGTTTTTTAAACCCAGACGATGCTGTTCCC
>JAOEHY010004453.1:0-12338 GCA_025447955.1 Psilopsiagon aurifrons | reverse complement strand
TAAACCGAGGCAGCTCTTTTAGGAGGGGGAGGTGAGTTAACAAACTGCTTGGCTGATTTACAGCTTAAACCACGACACACATCTATAATCTTAGAGGGAATCACAGTTGATTTTTCTATATTACACACTGAAAGAGGCAGTAGAGTCTGTTGGGTTTGGTTGCTTTGGATTTTTTTTTTTACATTTAATGAGCATTTTTACATTTAAGCTAATTATATTTTCTAAATTCTCTTCTAAAGTAACCCTGAAGCTCAATTTTAAGCATATGCTTAAGTTCTTTATGTTCTAGTGGCCTCTGCATCAAAGTGCACTTGATACATAGAAATTATCTCCTTTTCTCTGCTGATGGTAAAAAATTTACATTTTTTTGTAATGTTCTTAGTCTATTCTTTGAATATTGTCATTAGTGTTCTTCTTAGTGGATTTACTAATTTAATTCTATTGATTTTGTATGGGCATTGTAACATACTGTTACAGTTTTACAGATGATTAGGAATCTAATTCTGCTTTGTCCTGAAGACCTCAAATCATGAGGTTGTCTGTTGAGGTCATGATGCTCCAATGGCTCTATAGTGGAACAGCCTCTTGAATTTTTTAGGTTGTAGCAGGATCCAGCCTGAGAATTGCTCCTGTTTTATCTGTGAAAGTTGTGGGAATGAGACGAAAAGATAAAAAAATATGAGCAAAGAGCTCAAACTTTATATAAAATATTCTGAAGTTCCAGAACAACATAGCTCTGTATCAGGCCTTCTCAAACTGCATTACAGGCCTGAAATAAACCTCTCTCTGTGAGTGTAGTTACTTTGTCCATCAGGTCTATCACAAGACAAAAGTCGTATCTATATCTTTTTTTCTTCTTTATATTGTACTCATATCACCCTTAACATCATAAGGTTAGTAAAAATGGATGGGAATCTCATTTAAGGTATTTTTGAGATAGCAATCCTAGTCCCACTTTTGGAGATTAATAGGTGCTTTAAGGACAGAATTGACTTGCTCAAATAGATATCTAAAGTAGGTCAGTTGAATCGTACACTCTGTGCCTATTTCTCTTTGTTGCCTATAAATCCTTAGATGATTAGTGGAGTTAAAAAGGAAATGTATCCCATTTATATCCATATTGGCATAACAAATGTTGTCTACATAATACCCGAATTATGTAAGGTGGTGCCAGGGGAACTCCTCCTAAACCAAGGCAGCAAAGAACCTACCTCAGAAGGAAAACAGGTTGAACAGTTATACCATGCTGACGCTGTTATAAAACCTTTCAGCTCTGAACTGATAATGTAAAACTGACCAGGATCTGCCTACATGAGCTTCAGTCCTAAGAATCAGACTTGTCTGTTATAGAATCATAGAAAAGTTTTGTGAAAGTACTTATGAGAGGGCATCTTCGTCTACTTCTTCTCACCCAACGAAGGCTTAATATTCCTGTAACATTCCTGGTGAATATTTATTTAGCCTGCTTTAGAAATTATCCTATTGTGGCTCTTCATGAGAAAACTTCACAGTTTTCCCAAGAAGTCTGCTCTCCCTGTGAATACATTTGTCTTCCTACAATTTCAGCATTTTGCTTTCAGCTCTAATCTTTAAGGTTGGGACCTGGAAAGCAGTTTATCCTCTTCCTCCCTTCATCAGATTTCATGTGTTTGAAGACTCCTCTCAGGTTTTTTTGTGATGATTAGCAAGAGTACTTTGAACCTTTTCTTGTAGGTAATGTTTTTGAAACCTTTAATCCATAAGAAATTTCAAGAAGGCTTGTCCCCAGTGAGAAAAGAAATTTCTCCCAACATCATACTGAAGAGTGCAGCTCTAAACTCTCCTTTACTTGGAATACAAATATACAAAGGGTCTGTATCGCAGGAAAACAACCTGGTGAAATTTCTACTCCCTACTTGAAGTAATTTCTTTCCTAAGATAGAAGGAGAAAAAGAAGCCGTTTGAAAGTTTCAAGTGCATCTTCTGATAGGCACGGGTAAACTTAAACACACTATATAGAAAAAAATTGCTACTGCTTTTAAAAAATCAAAGATCATCTTTGAAGATGCCTTTGACTCACTACCATTTTCAGCCACTACTAAGAATCACAAGAGAAAAAAAAATTACAAACTCTCTGATTGTACTTAAGTGCTGTCAGTGCTTAAAAGTAAGCATTTAAAAAAATGAGCAATAAGCTCCTATTTTACAATTTTTTGGTGTTGTCTGTTTGGGGTTTATTTCTTTTTTCAGTGATCTATGCTCTCCAGGTTTGGTGAGTTGACCCCGGCTGGATGCCAGGTTCCCACTAAAACCACTCTATCACTTCCCTCAGAGAGGAAAGGAAATCTAAAGAATAGCTGAAGGGCTCAGATAAGGACAGGGAGAGATCACTCACCAATTACCATCATGGGCCAAACAAACTCTACTTGGGGAAATTAGTTTAATTTATTGCCACTCAAAATTAGAGCAGGATAATGAGAAATAAAAACTAAATCTTAAAATATCTTCTTCCTACCCCTTCCTTCTTTCCAGGCTTAACATTACTCTTGAATTCTCTACCTCCTCCCTACCAGCAGTGCAGGAGCATGTGAAATGGGGATTGTGGTGAGTTCATCACATGCTGTCTGTGACACATACAAACTGGAGACTTCAAAGGTGTTCTGTATTGTCACATTACTAATGAGATTTAATTGTGTCTAATGGATAGGATATTATGTGATGCTTTTTAACATCAAATATTTCTAAATCCACATCAGTGTTTTCTCACTAAGCCAGCCATTGAATGGACTTCAGGATTAGTTCTGAGTCATTCTGTTCTAATTTATCTTTCTTTGTTCTAATTGTCAGATTATGAGAGAACACAAATCTGAAGTTCTATGTGGAGGAGGTTTCTGAGTTTATGTTAGGAGTGATATAAGTGATAGGAAAAATAATACCCTTATGAGACAGAAGGCGCCAGGCAGAATTTACTCAAAATGAGTCCTGGATCAGATCAGCTAGTTAGCCAACATGAGAAAAAAAAAGATTTGTAGCAGAAAAGGGTAGAAAAAGGTCAACGAGCATTAGAAACTTGTAATTCATAATATGTTGTGCTTTACAAGGTAGTAATTGTGTAAAATTGTGTATGTGTATAATACTGTGTATGTATAAAAATGTTCATTGTGCAGTACAAAAAGTGTTCTGTTTACATCAAAATCATTTTCCATTTTTTTTGCAAGAGGCAACTTGGTTGATAAATAAGAAGAAAATGTAATGAGGAAAGGGATTGACAGGTAAAGAGAGGAGCTGAATACAAGTGAGTGGTATCTGAAAATTTTTAAGAGTACACTGAGAAATAAAAGAAAATGCAAAAGACTGGTGGTGACTAAATGCAAAAAAAATGAATGGAGAAAAAAGAAAAAATAACATGAAAATTAAAGAGATAAAAATATAATTAAAGGATCCATGAAACTAAGCTAAAAAGAAGAAAAATAAAAACATGTTCTAAGGTATAACTAGAAAAAAGAAATGGAACTTAATAGCAACTATGAATGTAAAAGATGTAAAAGAAGCTTACAGCAAGGAGATGGCGCTCACTAAGTAGACACTGAGAGATGCTTATATTTTGTGGTGCAATTGACTCAAAAGTAATGTAGTTTAAAGGATTTTTTTGTGTTGTCATTATATTTGTGTTGATTCTCCCAAGCTACTGAGGAATAGCCTGGGTACTAAAATGTTGAATCAGAGGACGCATTTAACTCAGAATATATGAGGAATAAAATTTGGAACATTACTCTCTTAGGTCCAGAGTGCTTTGGGTGGAAAGGAAACAATGAAGCCAAAAAAGCACTTGGCCAGTTTTTCTGTCAATAATGTAGTTTCCTTCCTCCTTTTTTATACTGCAGACTTGTTTTGCAAACAAAAATTTTGGTTTTTTATTAAAAATATAACCATATATGTTATCAGGTATTATTCAGGTTATTCCAGACTCTTGTTACAGCTGTTGAACATTTGTGAAAATGCTCTCAATTCCAGGAGTTTCACAGCTATTAGTATGAGTGAATATTTGTTTTAAAAATCTTACCAGAATGCATAAATTATTTAGTATTCATTATTCACTATTCAACATTTATTATTCATAATTCATTCATACACTACCACAATGAGCTGCTCCATTAAAAGAATGTACATGGATATGTGCTATAACTTATATAGTTTCAGTCCTTCAATTTGATAGAAGTAATATCATGATGATGTAGATGACTAGTTGCATATCATGAATATTAAACAAATTAACATTTTGGAAACAGTCTTTAGACCAGAAGTTGTTTGTCCAAACTATTTGTCCAATACTCATGAGTAACTAGACATTAGGATTGGCTTCTGGATGATTCATGAATAGAAAATAAGGCTAAAGACCTATTTCAAAGACTTTTAAAATCAATGGAAATATCCCCTCTGGCTTCAAATAATTTTTGGATGAGTTTTTCAAATGTGCAATTGATATTATTTACAGTAAGGATTCCAGCCAAAGTGCCTCATCATGCATGGTTAATAAGAATTTTGTGCTTTAGGGGAAAACGTAAAAGATGTAGTCCTCCCAAAGATGTCATTTAGCTGAACTTTGGTACATCATCTTTTTCCTAATAACTTCTCTGTCCACTTATGCTAAAAAAAAAAAAACAAAAAACAAAAAAACAAACCTGTGTTGCCTGAAGAAAAAAAAAGGAAAAAATCCTCCACCTTTTTAAAATCAAAGAAAAGGCAAACTATTTTTGCCTATGTAACGCTGAAAATAAACCAAGTGACATTTTAGAGGAACATTTAACACCTGTGCATTCATTCTGATCCACAGGATTAAGTCTGGCTAGTTTAGTCTTGATGCAATTTACATAGTTGAACAGTGAAAGTAGTTCACGCTTTTTGATCTTTCTGTACTCTGAGACAAACACGTCAATTACAGTTTGTTTTCTTGAAGCCAAAACTGTGGCGCTTTGCATTGCTTAGTACAGTAAACTGAAAGAATCTGATATTTGTTCTGAAAAGCTTACGATCTAATTGATCTTCACATGAGGAAAATGAAAAGGTCTTGGACTGAAGCTTGTGGAACTCCTGCACTGATTAGAGTCCAATTCAAGATCTATGATGAAAGCTTTCCTTTTGATCTGTACACCAAAAAGATTATTCAGAAGCAGAGTGATATCTAAGAGACTAAGTGTTTTTGCTAAACTGTGTCAACAGCTTTTCTTTAAAGCTTAGAGAAAATGCAATAGTGGATAGGATTCATCCTCAAGTGCCAGTAACAGCCCTGGGTGTTTTGCATATGGTCTATTTAAAGCACAAAGCACCAGAAAAGCACAAGTTAATGCAACTACCTAAAGATTTAAAACAAAACTTGAGAACTTAAGCACCTGACAATCTTTTGATAACCTTCCAGCTCTTTAATAGATAACCATGTAGTAGTACTTCAAGCAGTTATCATAAATCATACTGTTAGAAAGAATTATTTTTTCCATTCCTGCTCACATATTTTTTAAAACTTGGTGTTCAGGAACAGTTCTTGAATTTCTTTAAGATGATCATGCATTGTTAAGAGATGCCCTTATTAAATAAAAATTACCTATTTTCATAGACATGAACTTAATTTACCAAGCTCATTATTTTCTTCTGAAATCAAAAGAAGTTACTATTGGAAAGCTAACTCCTGCAGTGAATTTCAAAGCTTTTGTTCAGATTTCCTTTTAAAGTTGATAACACCATTAGGGCTCATGATACCTGGTTTCCACATTACTCCTTATATACAGTTTTCCATCATGTGGGATTCAGAGACAATCACCAACAAAAATACATTGCAAAACTTTTTTTTTTTTTTACCTAATACTTGCTGAATCTTCAGTGCACAGATTTGCAAATATTTTGGGTTTCATCTAAAGCAAAAAAAAAAGTCAGGGCCATTCAACCAAAAACAAGGAAGGTAGTAGGTTAGTAAAAGAAAAGTGTTATTTTTATGAGTTCACAAGAGAGTTTGATATTTCTTTGTTACCTCAAATATCTACTATTTTTATACAGCAGTTTGTTCAGAAAACAGAACCAATGGTATGAAATAAAATTGGTATACAGCCAAGTTCATCTGTATCTTTTAAAAGTATGCTTATTTTAGGTCAACATTTAATTCATAAGGCTAGAGCAGACACTATTCTGGTGTGCAACTGATCCTTGGGGAAAATAGATGTTTGCCTTAGAGTTGAAAGGTGGGAGGATGCATTAGGAGTAACAGTGGGAGTCACAAACTACAGGCCACAGTGTTTTGAAAAGTGGGGATCTCTTAAAAGGCCAGATTATGGCAGGCTTGTGTTGCAGTCTAGGACTTCAAAGAGAGCAAAAGCTGCTCTTGTGGGAAAAGTAACATATTTAATTTCAAGACAAGCCCTCACAAAAGGATGAGTTACTCCAGCTGCCTCACTTGTCCAGGACATCCACTTTCAATCATAAATGTATGAAAAATGTTTATAATAATGCACAAAACTAGTGAACAGAACATTTCAGTAAATTCAGCTGCACTTTTTCATACTTACGCAACATGAAATTCTTCCTCAAGTTCTGAAAAATGACAAAACTGCAGTCAAAGATGTATTTTATCAGATGATGGAAAAATAAACCTTATTTGGAAGCTTCACAGTGGAAAAGCTGTTGGTTTTGAGACTGAAATATCCTTTGAGATATTTTTCTTGTGTAACTGATAGGTATTTAAAAGCATCAAATCACTGGTTTATTAATTTTATTGATCTGCTTCTTGACAATAACATAAGAGTTTAATTTATGACCTTGCTACATGGGGGACAGGAACTGAGACAGTAGGAAGAACCTTATAAAGCAGCAAGATACCTGGAATTCATCCTGAAATATTAATTATACATCTGGCAGTACAAAAAGCCTGATTCATAGCCCATTGAAATAAATTAATTATGTATCTGGCAGACTCTAAAATCCGCTGAAGCCAAAGGAAGTCGTAGGAGTCTTTGACTCCATTGGGCTCTGGATCAAACTGCGGGAGGATGAGTAGAATTAGACAGAGAGGAGCAGATCGCCAGCCCTGCTGGAAGCAGAGCAAGCTCAGATCAAGGAGGCAAAAGCAGCAGGTGGCAGTGTGTAAACAGTTTCAGGCCCTCAAAAATGTGTCTAACAGGATGGAAGGGGAGGGGGTCTGCCTCCCACTGAATTTTTAAGTAACCTCTGTATTTTCATTCGGAAATCTCAGTGAGAGGTAGTTAAAGATTTTGAAACAAACAGCTTGCTGGTGAAAACATCACCTTAGTTGCTGGAATATGACCACAACTGAGTTTCAGCAGGAGTTTCCCCAGCCATGTACCCTTCAAAACTCTTGTCAGCTTTCTCCTTTGGGCTTCTGGACAGTAAGCAGACAGTCTAGCGCAATTTGAATGATGAGAGCTAAAAGCCAAATGTTATAGAAAGGCATGGTCAGATTATTGAGAAGCTGGTGCCAGACAGCAGAAGACTTTTTTTTGCAGAGACCTCTTGGTGTCTTTGCAACACCCTAGCTGTTGTAACATTTTTGGCTGCTGCTAAAACATGTTTTGAAAACTAAAAATTAAATCTGCTGGGCACTCCTGGAGGATGAAGTGGAGGTTAGGATTCAAAATGCCTTGAAACAAGACAATTAACATGAGCACAGACACAACCACACTTTTGCTTTGCTTTCCTGCTTGTGCAATGCTTGCTCACAATTCTCCTTCTTTACTGAATAATGATCTAAGAAAAGCCTTTGCTCTGTGCTTCTGCAAGCCAAATGGAGATTTTCCTTTTTTAGTATTGTTTTAACTGCAGTAAAGCACAGTATAATGACTTTTTAGTATTCAACCTCTGAGATGTTTGCAGAACAAGGAAAGTACTCAAAATCTGAGGAGGTTTCATTCTAGCTCCCACCAGAATGTATAAAGATTATTTTCTGTTTGTTTTTCCTTTTTGTGTGTGTGTTTGTGCACATGTATATAGCCAAGACATTCCTAGATGCCATCATTTTTTACATCTAGACATTGATATACTCTGAGAAGGGACAGTTATAAAACTCTAAAATATACACATGGAAGTATAAAAGAGCAAAACAAACTCAACAATCAAACCAGACCATAAATATCCCTGATCTCACAGAGTACTGCTATTGGGTGGAAAAAAGTTTATTTTCTTCATAATAGCTTGTATGGGGCTATCTTTCATATTCGTGATGATGCCATGCTCAGCAGAAAAGGTGAGGGAAGCAAGAGGAAGGGGGGACATTCACTCATGGCGCCTGTTTTCCTAAGTAATCATTACATGTGATGTTGTCCTGCCTTGCTGGAGACGGATGAACACCTGTCTGATGATGGGAAGTGGTGAATGAATTCATTGTTTTGCTTTGTTTGCCCTTGCAGCTTTTGAGGTACCTATTTAACTGGCTTTGTCTTGACCCACAAGTTTTCTCACTTTTCCTCCTCTGGTTCCCTCCCCTGTCCCCTCAGGGTGGCAGTGAGTGAGTGGCTGTGTGGGGCTGAGCTGCCTATACGGGTTAAAATACGACAGAGAATTAGTACAGAAAGTAGAACTATGTTACATTGACATAGTATGATTCGATATGTCTTTGTGCCTCCCATATCTGTGGAAGAGCGGGTCACAACTTACTCAGGACAATTGGCAGTCCTCTTGACTTTTTATGCAACAGCAGCAGCAGAAATAAAGGGAAAGCAATGATTCTCAGTAATGGAAGAAGTGAGCATGAATTGGTCGGTACTCACTTTAGCAGGGAAAGCTTACAAAGCCTCCCTTTGATTTTGTGGTGGAGAACAGATATTTCTTACAGTGCTACACACAAAACACTGTGAAATAAAAAAAAAAAAAAAAAAAAACAAAACAACAAACAAAAAGAAAAAATACTAAATCAGGAAGAAAAGAATAAAAAAAAACCCAACAAACAACCCCAACAATTGCAGGATTCATTCCAATGCCTATAAAAAAATAAGAACTTTCCATGATTTGCAACAGAGAAACAGAGTAAGAAAAATTGATGGAGATCAACTGCGACGTTAACAAGATTGGGAGATTACTAACAGGGAAAGCCTATAGTAACTTAAGGTATTTTTCTTGTGTTTCTGAAGATGGAGATTATCTTTTTTTTTCTTTAGAAAAATAAAAAACTAAATCTGCTGTATTATTGAAACTGGTTGGTGGGGGGTTATTGCTGACTTGTTTTTTAGGGGGGGAGGAAGTGCAAAATAATCATCTTGTATGATTATATGCTAAAACTCATTATTGGAAGTAATACAAATGTGCAAATGAAAACTTTCTTTGGTGAATATAGGTTGCATTATAAAGTTTAAAAAATGAAAATTCTATTGGGAAAAAACAATGTGGTGGCATTGTGAGTTTTTAAGAAAGAATAATTTTAATGTTTAGAATATTTTTCCTTCAGTATGTATGCAGATGGTACATACACATCGACTATCATGAACGCTTCAGTTTCATAGAGTTACTTGTTTAAAAATGGATGCATATGCATTGTCATACTTCTTAACTACAAAACAGACTCAGATTTCTGAAATTTTTAAAAATATGTTTTCAGCAGCTTTACCTACTGCTTGTGTAACAGGAGACTCTTATAGACTTTTATCTTCATTAATGGTATAATTTTTGCATTTTCTGAAACCGATTATAACCTTACTCTTCTCTGTACTACTTATCCTGCTATAGGGTGGCTTCTATGTATTTTATATAAAAATATATTTTTAAAATTTTGACTTAAAATCCATGGAGTCTCACTTCTTTTTGAAACATAGCAAAGTTTAAAATCCAAGGATCTTATGCTAAAATGCTATTTTCTAATTATCCATGGGTTATATCACCTCATTATTCACTATGTTTTATGATAGCTGCCTCATTTTTCATTATATGCGTTATGAAGTAACATGGAAAAATAAAAATAGCAGAATACCAAGAGAAATGTAAAATTTATTAAAGTACTAACTTTGAAACATGAATTTGTTGAATATTGAAAAGTTATGAGATCTAATTAAGCAAATGCCTAAACCAATATTAAAGCAGTATTGATATCCCTCACTTCCAGGCATTGGTTCACAGTGAGGATTGTAAATATAGATGTAAACGCTGTGCTAAAGATTTAAAATAAAGCTAAAATCAAAGAAGAAATCACAGTAATAACTTACACTAACCAAACAAGAAATTATAACAAATAACACCATGTCAGTGTTCCAGTGCTGTAATGATTTTAAATTAGAAAAGCAACATTTACAGAACAGGTTGCTCATTTAACATTTTTAGGATCTGTCAATAAGATCACTTTTGGCGTGAAACAGCCTATTTATTTTGATTAAAGGAAAATCTCTCAATGAAAATACTCCTGAGCAAATGGCAGGAGAGGCTCTTGACTTGTTCAGTGCCTAGAGCATTCTTGCATATCACAAGGGTTTGATAAAGAAGCAAATAGTGCTTCAGGATCCAAAAAAATGTCAATGCAGTTTGTGGGTAGCCTGTTGAGATTACTAAAGAATATTGTTCCAATAACGGGTGGGAAGCTAGAGATCTGATTAACTCCTTGGCTGCAGTGTTTGTAGCTATTAAAAATGTACCACTTGAAGGACGGAAAGAGTGCTCTCTCTTACTAAAATAAACTTTCTAATGAGTCATTCATGCTGAGTAAAGCAGGTATTAAATAATGCTTAACAAAGATTAGCTGGCTGCCAGGGTTTGTTTTGATTCTTTTTCTATGAAAAACAATCATGTCAATGAAGGTCTCTGTGCACAAGTCAGTTTCTTCCACTCTGTTGTGTTCATTGTGTCTTTGGAGATATTTGCAGACAAGAGAAATATAATCCACATCAGTGTCATGGGTTCAGCAGTTGCAGTCATTTTTCTCCTTCTTAGTAGCTGGTGCAGCTCTGTGTTTTTGACTTTCGACCTGGGAACAGTGCTGATAACACCGATGTTTTTGGTTACTGCTTAGAAATGCTTGCATGATCAAGGACTTTCTGAGCCTCACGCTCTGCCAGGGAGGAGAGGAAGCCGGGAGGAAGCAGAGACAGGGCACCTGACCCAAAATGACCAAAGAGGTATTCCATGCCACAGCACATCATGCCCAGGGTGTAAAAAAAAAATGAGGGCAGGAACCCGGAAGAGCTATTTCACTGCTCGATGATGAGCAGTTGTATTCTCTTCAATTGTTATTTCCCTTGTCATTATGCTCAGTGTCCAGCTAGACACCAGTAACGAGTGGTGTCCCTCAGGGATCAGTGTTGGGACCGGTCTTGTTCAACATCTTTGTTGATGCCATGGACAGTGGGATTGAGCATGCCCTCAGCAAGTTTGTCGATATGTGGTTTGGTCAATACGTTGAAGAGAAGGAAAACGATCCAGAGGGACCTTGACATGCTTGTGAGGTGGGCTGATGCCAACCTGATGATGATTAACCATGTCAAGTGCAAGGTGCTACACCTGGGTGGGAGCAATCCCAGGCACAGGTACAGGTTTGTCAAAGAAGAGATTGAGAGCAGCCCTACAGAGAAGGACTTGGGGGTGTTGGTAGATGGAAAAATGAACATGAGCGGTCTTCAGTGTGCCCTCGCAGCCCAGAAAGCCAAGCGTATCCTGGGCTGCATCAAAAGGAGCGTGACCAGCAGGTTGAAGGAGGTGATCCTGCCCCTCTACTCTGCTCTCGTGAGACCTCACTTGGAGTATTGTGTGCAGTTCTGGTGTCCTCAACATAAAAAGCACAGGAAACTGTTGGAACAAGTCCAGAGGAGGGTCACGAGGATGATCAGGGAACCGGAGCACCTCCTGTGAGAAGATAGGCTGAGAAAGTTGGGGCTGTTGAGCCTGGAGAAGAGAAGGCTGCATTGAGACCTCATAGCAGCCTTCCAATATCTAAAGGGGGCCTATAGGGATGCTGGAGAGGGACTTTTCATTAGGGACTGTAGTGATAGGACAAGAAGTAATGGGTTTAAACTTAAACAGGGGAGGTTTAGATTGGATATGAAGAAGTAATTCTTTACTGTGAGGGTGATGAGGCACTGGAGTGGGTTGCCAGGGGAAGTTGTGAATGCTCCATCCCTGGCAGTGTTCAAGGCCATGTTGGACAGAGCCTTGGATGGCATGGTTTAGTGTGAGGTGTCCCTGCCCATGGCAAGGGGGCTGGAACTAGATGATCTTAAGGTCCTTTCAACCCAACTATTCTATGATTCTATGACTCTATGACTTCTGTTCATTCAGTTTCTTAAGATGGCCTCGATCCAGACCCTCTCCTACAGTGGGCCCAGGGTCTTAATTCTCACAGTCCCTGTGTCTGCCTTCCAAGACTTGGGTGGTGTGGTCAGAGC
>JAOEHY010004451.1:0-19869 GCA_025447955.1 Psilopsiagon aurifrons | reverse complement strand
AAGTCCTTGGCCAGACCAAACATCACTAAGCCATAACTAAAAACATTGGTGTTATCAGCGCTGCTCTCAGGCCACAAATCAAAAACACAGCGCTGCACCAACTACCAAGAAGGGAAAAAATGACTGCTACTGCTGAACCCATGACAGTGTGGTAGAAAGTCTGGATACACTCCTGAACATGAATCTTTCAGAGGGAAGTCAGAGCCATCAGGTCACATAGCACATTAAAAGTGGTATGAAAATAGCAACTCTGCTCCATCTCTGGACAGACATCAAACAGAAGTGGTTGTAGATGGCATGAGGTTTAGAACTCATATTCTGCAATAGTTTGGGCTTCTAAGGCTTATTTTAACATTTCTTTGTGTATCTGATGAAAATTTTCACATGGCCAGTGTCAGCAGAGAAAGTTAAATAGTTGCACCGATTATGTCAAATTTAAATACAAAGAACATAAAATTTGTGCGAAAGTTAATGGTGGATGAATTCAATGTACCAACAACTGAATACAATCACCAACATTCCCCAAACCTAAACTATTTAAGACATATTTAAGAAAGAATACACACCCCAGTAGAACATAAGCCTTTAAAACTCATTAAAGGCATACCAGGTCTTTACCTGTACTTTTTCTAAATGTTGCCATCTATTAAGGTAACCTTTATGTCACTCCTCTCACCAGTACCAGAACAACAGTCTTGTGGTGTGGCTTTTAGAAGGAAAGTCAAACTAAGGCAAACAACATTTATTTCTCAACCTCGACTATACTGGCTAGGGCTGCTAGAAATATTACTTCCAAAAACCCCTCAGAAACAATCCACATCATTGCCTTTCAGGCATCCGTAACTGCAGTCAGTGAGATGTTACATTACAGTGATGCTGAAGCTCCTTAATCAAGTTATATTTTTACTTTATTAGGTGATTCATTGGCTCATAAAAAAGCAGCTCCATTACAGAGCAGGGTCAGCTCCACAGCGCCCATGACAGCTCATTAAGCTTTGTGGCAACTACTACCCATACACAGGAACCACAAGTGAGGCATCTCACGGCTCAGGCATAAGAGGCAGGGATTCCTGGAGAAGGAGGAACAAAAAGTATCAAAAATCAAAGCAAGGATGTAGATGGATCTTAACCTCATATGACACCAAGAGACTTCTAGCGAAATTAACCGTGTGATTTAGTATTCCTTAAGCTGCCAGGTAGACATCATCCTCACACTGGAAGGCAATTAGTGTCATTCATCACTAGCGCACCAGAAGTCCTCTCGGGTTAACACATCAGAACAAGAACACATCCCAAGTATGTGCTCCATCGTTGTTGCATAGAAAGCTGTATGAAATTGAGAAGTAAAAGGGAAGCAACCCACAGCCTGCCAGGGTGAGCTCTGAAATGTTGCAGAGATTTCTGACATTACCAGGTCTCTTGGTTCAGTTGCACTGATAACGCAGTGGTGTTTTGGCTAATGCTGAGCAGCGCTCATAGAGCACCTAGGTTTCCTTTCTTACTGTTTCCTCCTCTTTTACTTGCACAACTCTGCAGTGAATAGGCTGGGGATGGTCAAGGGGCTAGGCCCCTAGCTGACAAAAGGGATACTCCATATCAAGGGATCATGCTCAGAAATAAAAAGCTCAGGGAAAGGAGGACAGAGAGACATTCAGGGTTACGGTATTTGTCTTCCTGTAGGAAACAACTGCCTGCTGACAGGAAATAAACTTCTTATTTTGCCTTGCTTGAGCACACAGCTTTGCTTCCCCTGTTAAATTGTCTGTATCCTGATCCATCAGCCCACCAGGGGGAAGAGTATATGAGCAACTGGGGGGGTGGAGGGTGTCTCACCTGCTGGCTGGGGGTCAACCCATCACACCAGCCTGGGTTTTTAATTCAGTTACTGTAGTAGTCCAGTCAGACAACAGCAATTTATTCACAGGTGGTATCTAGCTTTCAGATACTGGAGTTTATTACAGACTTAACACAAAAAGCATAGTAAAAAAAAAAAAAAAAGGGCATAATTTTCACATCATGGAATGCCAAGAAAAGCCCAAAACCAAACAAGCACAAACCCAAGCTTTTTTTGATAGAAAATTTAATATCATTCTTTGAGTCAACCATGTCCAGAAATATATATTCATAATGAAGTTAACTCCAGATTTTGAACCTCTAAATAACAAGATCCCTTGTCCCAGTTAACTTACATTAAGATAGCTCGTATCCTACAAGTCATTCCCAAATACCCCTTGACTTCTAAAGTTTATCATGCTTAAGTTGATAGATGGTTTGTTACACAATTACAACAGTTTACAATTAAGTTACAAAAATAGTTATCACTCATTAGTATTTCTATACATATCTCAAGCAATTATATGGACACTCAGTACAGTGGATGTTAACAGTGGTTAACTTCGCTTCCTTAAACAAAAACCTCAAATTAAATCACTGACAGTCAGACCGAAAATACTCAGGCAACATAATCTACTTGCATGACTGGCACTAAGTATCCCTGCCCATGCAAAGCAAAAGCAGTTTCAGTACCAAAAGATGTAAGACCCATATGACAGTTGGTGGAAGAGGACAGTATGAAGATCAGTTCGTTACTGCCACCAAACAGTCTCACACTGCACTGGGGGATCCGACACTAGCTTGAATTTGCATAGATTCCTTGCAGACAACTGTCCCTGTCCAACAGGCCTGCCAAGGGGCAGAAAAGCAAAATGGCAAAAGCTGTAGGGCAGCAGAACCAACTACCCCAAACTACCCCTCTAGTAATGATGAGAATTCTCCATCTAAAGGTAAAAGCATGAAGGTGACTTCTCAAGTAGACAAACACTGGATGTTTTTGCCATACCCAAATTACTGTTTTCAACACATTCTGTGTGGGTTTTGACTTGACTTTTATTAGTTCACCCCCCCAAAAAAGAAGTCTAGATTTTTTTGGCATGATCAGAGCAAACACTAACAAATATTTTGCTGTTGCAAGTAGTCCATTATTGAAGTCCATTGGTGGCACTTACATTACTTATTCCTCCCTTTCAGAGCCAACAGTAAACCTGGAAGCATTGCAAGGGTTGTGGCATGTGTTAGGCAAGTAAAAAAATTAGTTCTCAGACGTATGGCTGCTAGTGTTACTAATCTCTTAAATACTCTTAAATTCTGAAGTCCAGTCCAACAGATGTTAAGCTTCATTCATGTAGCTGCCCAACTCGGAAACAAGTAATCTGTTTCAAAAGATGCTGTTTAGGAACAGAGACCCTACCAGAGGTCCAAGGGGTGGGAAGAAAAGCAAAACCGCAACTAAACCACCACCAAAAACAAACCAAACAAAAAAGGCCTTAAATGCTGCATAACAACACTTTTAAGATTTTCTGAATCTAGACATCCCTCTCATACTCACAGTACTCCAAGCACCCTCATGAAGGAGGCACAGCACTTCAGTCAGATGGTTAAAAGACACTAACAATTCAATTCAAGGACTTCAGATTCAGAGCTGATATAGTTAGTTTTATGTGCCACATGCTGAAAAGCCCAGCCGTGTCTGCAATATACTGCCACGAAAACATTTATTCACTTTTAGAACTTCAAGGACAATTCAGGGCAAAGACAACTAAGGCATGTACTTAAGTATGCCAACATAAGGCTGCAAAATATAAACACCACAATGTTAATATCAAGGTCATGCAAACATCAGAAGTGCATTAAAAACTTCAAAGCTATACCACACGAGACACTTGTGCTTGTCTTCACACAAGATTAAAAATTAAGTAATTATCCTCTATCAAGACGAGGAAACAAATCACGAATGAGCTTCTACAGGCTCTTTCCCACACCAGGAATCCAAAAGTGTCAGGTACTATATCTTTTAGTAACAGAGCCTGCCTTTACATCTCTCCAAGTGGTACTTGATGGTTAGATCTTTCATTTGGTGCCTTTTTTTCATTCATTCATATTTAAAGCATCATATTTAAAATGTAAAATGACTTTGTGCTCCAGGGCATAGAGAATGGCCAGATAACCAACATTTTTTACACATTTACAAGTTCAATATTAAGTTACCTTAAGTTATAATTTTGAGGTTTTACAGTTACTCTATACAGAATACATTACATTTTGGTTTTCAATGGTACCATTACACTGCAGCTTCTGGACCACTATTTTTAGATATAAATAACACAGCTTCCATTTTAAAGTGCAAGGTTTTAGTAGGGGAATTAACTGAGAAGAATTATACTAGAAATAAATCCCTTGGAACAGAACACTACAATGGCAGTATGCATGCCTTTGATAGCATTCTAAGGTTACAGGGAAGTTACAAGTGAAACACAAATTGTTCAGAAGTCCTTCAGAAATCTTACACACAGGAAAACAAAACAAAGAAAATTATGATTCTTCAAGCTGACCTTCTGGAGAGAATCTGTACTTACTGATTGACAGGGAGCCGAAAGGCCTGCCTTTTTAATTTTAAAATCAAGATAAATAGATGTGATATGATCACAGGTCTGCCACTTGGATCTATTCTCATAGCTGATTACAAAGTTACACATGTTAAGGCTGACTTCTGTTACCTGGAAACTAGCACATTTCCAAGCTCAGCTACAGAAAAATTTAAGCCTAAGTTAATTACTCAAAAAGATGCTTGCCTGATGGGATGTTATATTAAGATCAGTTAAATTCAAATACCTGTATTTTTGGTTAGTAACATGCTGACACACTTTCAAGGACATATGCAGAACCTTCAGCCTTTGATTCTCCTGTAACTGACTTAATTTGAGGATTCATTAATAAGATCTTTACCCACCCTTTAAGGTAAGAACTTGGTCACATTCAGTATGTCTACCACAAACTGACAATGTAAAAGTTTATATCCATTAGATATCCCAGATGACAGACACTGACAGTTGTTATGTTCCCCTTCTGCCATATACACGGGAAGAGTAACTCATAATTATTTTAAATTAGTCAATACCAACGATTTAATGCAACATAACAGCCACAGATTTACGTATTTTGTTCAGCATGTCTGCCAAACTTGCAAACACCAGTTTGAATCTGAACACTGCATAAATAGTGCAACCTCCCCCCCCATGGTTTTTCTAGCAGCATTCATTATCCTCACCAAAAAATTTTCATTGTGCCATTGCAGTTACTTTGGATTACCTCTTATCCTTTGAAGAAAAAATTGTTGAAAAATTAAAGTATCTGCTTAAACCTGTTTTCTTATTTTCCTATTAAGAAAACCAACCAACTGAACAAACAGAAACAACCCACCAAGCCCCCCAAAAAACCACCCACAAACAAACTCAATGTGTAAATACTTAGGCCAAGAGACAAAAAAAACACCCCAAAAAACTGTATCACTTACTGGCTACCTTCAGATCTGATATGATCTAAATCAGAATTCTTTCCCTAATCTTCATTATAAGCATATTTTTTTACAGCAGGCAACAGAGAAGAGTTTTTACCTCTCTGCTTCTAGCCAGCTCCCCACTATCCTGGTCTTTAGTTATCACTTATATCTTTTCAGATTAGCAGACAAGGCTCTGCATGCATTTTTATCAGCCACAAGACTAAACCTCATCTATACTCTAGGAAGACTAGAGTCAGCAGCAAACTACTTTCTTTTATGACTATAAGCTGTACTAAAGAATGTTTCCTTTTAAGTACAGAGATTCAATAACAGCTTTCTGAACTTAACTACAGTAAGTAATCAGAATTGACAATCCAGTTCTACTTCTCCAACACCAAAAGCTGGCATCTTCATGTTATTAACAATTATATGAAACTGACAGGTTGAGTTCCAAAATCTTTAATAGACATTCAGAGTAAGTGCTCAAAGTAATTCAGACAGAAGAGGGGGTTTTTTTTGTATGGTTACCTAATTTCTTTTAAACCAGTTTTACATCATCAAAATTCTTTTCCCCACCCACCCAATTAAGTCCACCAAAGAAAGGCCAATGAAGAAAAAAGAAAAAGAGTAATACAGACATGTGCCTTCACTGAAGTACTGAAGCATAACAAATTGTTAGTTGCAAGAAATTATTCAGCAGCCTTTTTCCATAGTGTTTACTGCTAATTCATTTTATATAGCTTATTTCCAGGAGATGGGCAGCATAAAAAACACATCTACTTAAAAAAAATTATTCGTTACAATGCAACAGTCTCAATAGTACCTTCTTACAGCTGCATCTGATCCGATTTAGAAATAAAACAATTCTGATCTAGTTAATTAAAAAGTTTTGTACCTGACCCTTACAAGAGTCAGTCTTAAGAAGTCAAGCAACTTTGAACCCCATATTTACAATCACCACATTAGATAATAACCACAGAATTTCTCATTGTGCGAACTATCCTACTGAAATGATTTCATAGCTTTGTTTTAAGTCAGTCTCATGATTACATCAGCATTTACATTTACAGAAAGAATTGCTTTAGTCTCCCTTACAGAACTTTGATGTGAATTTTGAGTGCTCTGGAGATTCAGGTGGCTACTGTATTGCCTACTGAGCCTGTGCACTAAGTATGCACACCCCAGCATACTAGCACTTACAAGTAGCTTAGATACATAGTACATTAAAACAATAAAACTTAGGAAAATTTACAAGCTGCCCAAACCCGTGCTCAAACAGTATGCCCCCTAGTTCCAACTGTACAATCTTGATTTTAAATCAACAGCTGAAACTCAGGAGTTTACTAAAAATCAAAGTAGAAAAGCACTAAGTCTTCACTCATTCATCTGCTACAGTCTGGAGTTTTTCCTTTGTCAGTAATGACTCTGGGGGGGGTTTTTTTGTTTTGTTTTTAAACCCAACTTTAAATCTAACAACATACATTCTCCTTATAACATCCCAGAGGTAGCAGGAGGGACTACAAATGAAATGATGCCAGATTCTGGAAGTTGCACATTCAAGTATAGTGTCATCCAAGAGAGCTTTCCTGGCTTTCACATACTGCACATCACCTCTAATCATGTTTAGCAAAGAAAAAGTAGAACCCCAAAATAAAGAACCATCACCACTGGGTTACTAACAGAAGTCTAACAACCAGATACCTCAAAGTAATCTTGTTACTTAAGTAGTAATACTGCCAGTTTCAAATATCAAGAACTTAAGTATGAACATAAAATTTATGAGTATCAATTTTTCTAAAATGCTCATTAGTGACACATTTCACCTAAACACAGACATACACGATTACTTTAAGTTGATGTACCACACTGTAAGGAAAGGTCCCAACTCAATTCAAGAATCTGATATTCCCCTTCTCCCTCCCACCACGACAGAAGTGCTTACAGTAATAGAAAGCAAACAGAAGGGGAAAACACAACATTTAACAAGTGCATCTATGTACATTTTGCACCTTTTCCCACCTGGCATCTAAAGTGAACAGGTCATCATGTTCACTATGCTTCACATGCATATACTCTCCCCTTCAGGTAGTACCAGTCCTACTCAAAGGATCTCTGCAAGGATCAGTAGTCATTCCACACTAACCAACAGGTGCTTTTACTGTGGAGGCTGAAGTACATTTAAATATTCTGACTGGCCCAGCTGATAGGTTGTGTTTCCTCCACAGTCCACATACTGGTATCTCTCCTGGGATGTCTGCTCAGAGTGGCCAAAGTAAGAGGATGTCACTGTCACTCTTAAAAAAAAAAAAAATAAAGAAATAAACAAAACACAGAAGAGAGTTTTCTGCAAAAGGCTTGAGTTTCCTATTTTAAAGATCAACATTTTTACATTATTAGGGTTTTTAAGGAAAATGTTTTGGAACAACCTGTTTTAAATAAACTAAATACCAATACTAGCTCACCAGTTTACCACAACAGATTTTCTCCATGAAAGACATTTAGCTCTCCGAGCACAGGCTTCCTACCCTCTCCCCTCCTGGAAGATGGTAATGCATCACAAAGATCTCAGCAACTTTTGAACAGTGGCTGACACACAAACTAATTTCGAAGTATCCCAGACCTTAATACTGCATTGGCTATAGCCAAGCTGCAGAACAGATACAGGAATAACAACTCTCCCTATTCAAGTGTCTTTACACCACCAGAACCTGTCCAAAGACACAGTTCAGTTTCTAGAACTATGAACCTACTACAACAGAAAGCAAGATGATTTCATTTTCTAAGATGCACAGGTGCCAGGATTATGTATTTGAGTAGTATTTCAATTAGAATTACATGGGTTTTAAAATTGTTTCAAATAAAATTCCCATACTTACTGCATCATCACTACTATGTTATGCACTTTGATATATGCTAAAGTACAGAAGTCACTGCAAAAAAAGAAAAATAACTGTTAGATTTGCATCAAGGTTTTACAGGCAATTATCTGAAAAGTAAGAACTGTGTCTTCAACTGGAAATTCTGCTACCTATTTATATAGAGACTACAGAGTTGCTGGCAATGACAACAAAAACACTTGCTGAAAAACACTGCCACTGACTGTATGTTCACCTAGGTTTACTTTTATATACATAGTGTTGCTTTCACAAGATCTGTATTTCCATGTGCTTGCTCACATGTAATGTTGCCAGCACAAGTGTCCTGTGAAACACAGTTCACTTCATCTTTCAGAACATAACTGAAGTTAAACTGAACATGCTTTAATCCAAAATACAGAAACCTGTGACATAATACAAAGCCAGCTCATATCCAACAGCACATACCAGCTGATAGGCAAAGGTACAGCACCAACACACTTTTCTTCCAAGCAGGTTGATTTCCTGATACTCTGAATTTAAAGAAACAAAACACAAAGCCCCCCACAACCTAAACCCTCAAACCAAAAAAACGAAATGAAAAATTCCAACCCCAAAACACATCACAGCACAAAACAGGAGAGAGTAGCTAGGAAACTAAGCGGAAATTGAACTCCACATTGAGCCAGCTCTCCAAAATAGATGTATGGAAATGCCTTGTATGGTGCTGATTTCATCATACAGGTCTGCTGAATCCAGATGACTGCATGCAGATACTTCAGGACTTCAAGATTTCCTGTACTCAACCTAAGCTGATTTTATGGACATGTACTCTCCAGTATCCAAACAACTCACTAGTTAATGCCCAAGACCTAAATCAACTAGCTGGTGAAACACTGAAATGTGATACTGTACAACCTCTGATGCTACAACCCACAATACTAATACTGCCTGTGTTAGAAAGATTATCCCACAGCCATCACTGGAAAGGTCAATATTTTTGTGTGGAGAAAAAACCCAAAGACAGTGAAAAACACAAACCCCCACTAAGACCAGGTGAAGCTGCATCAGTTGTGTGTTCAAAGTAAGGAAGCTCACTTGCTGTCTCCAGGGCAGACTACTGGCACTGATACATGACAGTTTCTCTGCTTCTATTCCAAGAATTCACCATCCACCTCTGAGCTGAACCAGCAAGCACATCATTGTTCCACACTACTATCAAGGCAGCAGCTATAACAGAAGAGCCTGAAATCCATTCAATGCAGGCCATAGATAGAACAGCTCTTGCCTGTCCACACCTCTCTACATAACCAACTCACTCACATTTTCCTAAGGTTAGCCACCTTTCAGGTAAAAGTTGCGGCTAGTGCTGGGAACAGACTTTCAACAGCATTACTGAAATTAAGGCCACAGTACCGACCACGATAAATTTAAATGCATTACTGCATCAAAAGCATGACTAGGTAAGTATTAGCATGAATTCTACAAAGGCCACATTTATCTATTCCCCATGCATCCAAAGGATGAGCAAATTTGAAAGATTCAGTGTTTACACAAAGCTAACTTACATGTTTTTAAAAGTGACAAAAGTACACTTCCTGCTTATTTAAAGTTAGCGCCCAGTTTGCTATTTCAGTCCTATTTCAATTTATTCTACTGCAAAAGCTGTAAGGTGTTCTCCCACCCCAAAGGGGTGGAACTGAACACAGACCTAAAGTGTCAATAGTTAACTCTTTCTGTTTAGTCTCCAGTGTGAGAGAACTAATATTTGGTTTTGTTAGCAAGATATACTGAGCTAACAGTCTGTCGGTTAAATGAACTTCAGAAGCTCTAAATAAAGCTGTGTAAAAGACAGGCTATAAACACTGCTTACCACTGCATACACATGGTCTGACAAAAAGAAATACAAACTTGCCTCTAATCTGCATAGAATTAATACAAATTCCCTCTACCATCAGAGAAATTAACGTGAAAGTTACTACAAAATTTGTTAGAGGAACACACTTGCATTTCTGCCCCCAAAACCAGCATGCCCTAGTTATTGCCAAGGCCTAACACATTGGGATAAGAGATACCATTCAAAGTGCTGAGAGCCAGGTACTGCAAGGCACTATGTGCAACTATTGAAATAACCATGCTTTAACTACTTTTCAGTACTATTAAACTCACACAAAAAAAATGACACATCTCTATGCATATATTTCTGCTGACTGCGAAAAAAATTTAGTCTAACACCATTGTAATTTTTAATCAGACCCATGTGATATTTAGAGGTAAGTACACTTACAACATATAGCTCATTTCATCTTGTATGACTGTGGGCACCATATAGTCAATCTAAAAAAAAAGAAGAAAGCAACAAAACCACAATGAGTGCATTCATATATGAAGACGAACATGTATTCAACTTCGAAAGCCTATCCTACTTACCTGTTTCATATCCAGAGGACCAATGTTGGTGATGTTGTTTAGCCGTGCTTTGCCAATAACTGTTTTTGAAAACTGAACTTGGGCTGTGATATTTGCCACTTCAACAGAATAATAGTTGTTATTCGTTATATTTAGTGTGCTCTGAAAAACAAACAAACCAAACATAAAACACTAACAGCTATCCATTCCGTGCCTCTTGATGAGCACACATTTTGAAGTTTGTGCTTGAGACAGTAATACCTGAAATTGTGCAAGTATATTCCTACCTTCTAGGATTGGGGGTTGCAGGCAGAGGGGAATAGGAGGACACAGGACATAATCCCTTAATATCTTTCTGCGTTTTTTTTCACAAATATCTTGAGCTGCACAAACTTCAGCACAATTTCCCTGGTGACAACCCTCCACTGCAAAAACGCATTTCTATCCTCAGCTACTGCTTCTGGGAAATTGAGCTATCACAGGATCATCTTCTCCCATGGCTGCCTTGCTTTATTTAAAATGAGGAACTCTACCAAATGTCTTTAGGTTTTCCGTATTGACTGCATTACCAAGGAGTCAAGAAACATGTAGAGAAGATAACTTCAAAGTCTTAAGGTGAATAAAAAAGTAATTTTCCCTCAAAACCAGTTTTGACAGATGCGCAATACCTGTACAGAACTTAATAACATACCCACATACACACATTACATTTCACTCATAATCCAAAATTAATTCAGAGAACTTCAAATTCACTGCTCCCATGAAAACAGAAAACCCAGTGATAGCTTTCAACTCAGTTCTATTAGTTATAGCTACAGAAGCCAGCCACAGCAGGTCCAGTTACATTCTTCCAACTGGTCATTATATCTGCTTGTATTTCTTAAGGCACTAACTAGGCTTACCAGCCAGACCACAATTTCTACGCATATTAAACTGTTGCAGTAGTACCTCCTGTTGCACTTACCCATTACAAACATTCAAACAGACAGCTGGACTTACTGTGATATTGAGATATATTATACGACTACTCCGTTCATAACTGACGTAAACTGACTTCACACCAATGTATTCAACATCGATTGAGCGAGGAAACAAGAAGAATACAGCCAGCCCAGAAAGTAGTAAACATACAATTACAGAAGCAGTCACGTAGAGCTTTCTGGAGGGGAAAAAAGGAACACATTTCAGAGTCAAAAGCATATTAAACAATAATGTAATTTTATTTCCTTCTACGTGATAGACTGAATTAGTTATATTGACTAGTCAGGCTCCCTATTCTCTAACTTCCCTCATGCTCATGAGGGGAAAAAAACCCATTATGCTGCACTTCACATCTATGTCTCCAACATGTTCCTTTTGCATATACATCAGAATCAAGTTTCAAAACATGTGGTTATCCCAACATTTGTAACTTGGTGGAAAACAGAAGAGGTAAATATTTATGTACTATGAAACATGAGCACTTCTTCCTAAAATTCATTTACAGCAGAACTGTTGCCATTCTCCAGGACTCTTAAGAATAAAGCTCTTATACATCTTATATATGATTCTTTGAGATATAAAACTTTCAGGAAACTGTCAGACTCCTGCTAAGGAACAGAAAATTCATAATTAATCTAGTGTTGAAGGTGTGTTTGTGTAATAAAAGTATACATAAGCAAAAGGCTCCACTGCAGCTCCAGTTTTCACAAAATTAAGAGTACTGGAAGTAAGAGGTCTCAAATTTGTACTAGTAGAGCATCAGATACATTATCCAGGACAGTATAACAAGTTACTGGCATTCATTTCGGTTTACTACAGAAACACACAAATATTAGAGGTAAAAAACCCCCACACAAATAGAAAGTGTCAGAACAAGAAGCCTTGAGCACTTCAATTAAGCCTTTAAGAACAGCCTAGTAAAAAAAAATAATTAAATACGCTGTACTGGAATGATGAATTTTTTGATTTTTGCTAGCTGCTCAGAGCTTTACAAATTAATTTCCAGGCGACTTATTTTGTAGTTATAAGGAAGTTATCAATTTACTCAAGACTTTTAACATTGAAGATGTATCCGCTCAGATAATTAAGATGCTACAAAGACTGATGAATAGTTAACTACTGTAGATATTCAGATAAGTATCTACATGAAGAGATTATATAGCATACTTAGCACTGTAAGACATACTCAAGGGAGTATGCACACCAGTAGTATGCATACCTTTTAAATAACTCTCCAAGGGTTAGAAGTTAAGGCTGATAGTACTCACAAGCATGGTTCTTTCAGTACTGCAAGCAAATAAGCATTACAAGGATTTTTGCTCAAATCTTATCACTCTTTTTTTAATTTGCTGAATTTTAACTAGAAGAATTAACTGTAGATTCATGTATCACAACCAACTACTGACTTACGTTCTCCTTGGCCTCAGTCTCTGATCACTGTATGGAATTAATGCCACCAGCTGATTTTCCTGTCCTGGAAACAAAAACACTCTTTCAGAATTTAAATGAGCAAAGAATAAATGTTGTTGCAGCTACTTCAGAGGGCCCATTAGGACCTAGTGGCACCAAAGAATAAACACTAAAGATAAATATTTACCTTCCAAACAATGACCCAAGTAGAATACTACTGTATTATGTCACTTTCCAAAATAGAGCATGGCTTGCACAAGATGGAAATAAAAAAACCATCAAGCTCACAAAGACCAAAACTGCAACAAATTCTGCCCTTGCGCTGTATACATGCACAGGAGGCAGTATGTCCCTGGCACCATTTCCTCAAGAGAAACAGAGATATGCAACAGCTTCCAGCTCTCTATGCCATACCATATAAAGTCATAGGGCAAAAGACTCAGAAGCTCAGGCAGTAGGAACAGATCTGGAAGGCATTCTGCATGCAGTTTTCTGAAAAGCAGAGGTCAAGTTTGTTTAAAAGAATAAAGTATCAATTTGGGCGGCTTTGGTAACACAAGCAATCCACGCACTGCATTCTGGAAATCACTGGTATAGACAGTCATTTTTCAAGGGACTGAGCTGCAGCACCCTGGAAATCAAAAAAGGATCTAAAAGTATCTACTGGAATTTCTCCAAGCAAGTAGGTACTTCATGAGACAGCATTTTTAAGAGTGGGCTATCTCAACAGCAGAAATTAAGAACAGAAGCACAGATGAGTTGTTGAAAACACATGGACTGTATCTGCCTGAATAGCCTTTTCTATTCGTCGTACAAGAAAATGGAAATGAGATGCATCCATATAAGAAAGGCCTCAACTCAAAGGTGTGTGGACTGATCCTGTTCAACATCCTCGTCAGTGACATGGACAGTGGGATTGAGTACGCCCTCAGCAAGTCTGACGATAACACTAAGCCGTGCTGTTCGGCTGATATGCTGGAAGGAAAGAATGCCATCCAGAGAGACCTTGACATGCTTGAGAGGTGGGCCAATGCTAACCTTAAAAAATTCAAGAAAACAACATGCAAGGTCCTCCACCTGGGTTGGGGCAATCCCAGGCACAGCAGGTTGGGTAGAGCAGAGATTCAGAGCAGCCTGTGGAGAAGGACTTAGGGGTGTTGTTTGACAAGAAACTTAACACAAGCTGCCTTCAGTGTGTGTTTGCAGCCCAGAAACCAACTGAATCCTGGGTTGCATCCAAAGCAGCGTGACCAGGTCAAAGGAGGTGATCCTGCCCCTCTACTCTGCTCTTGTGAGACCCCACTTGGAGTATTGTGTGCAGTTCTGGTGTTCTAAAAATAAGAAGGAAATGGAGCTGTTGGAGCAAGTTCAGAGGAGGACCACAAGGATGGGAGGTGCTCCAGCCCCTTTATACAAAGACAGGCTGAGAAAGTTGGGGCCATTCAACCTGGAGAAGGCTGCATGGAGATCTCATAGCAGCCTTCCAACATCTAAAGGGGGTCTGCAAGGGCCCAGAGAGGGACTCTTCATCAGGGTCTGCAGCAATAGGACAAGGGGTAATGGGTTTAAATTTAAACAGGGTGGTCAGATAGTAGAACAGGCTGCCCAAACAAGCAGTAAATGCTCCATTCCTGAAAGCATTCAAGGCCAGGTTAGACAGCACCTCGGGCAACATGGTCTAGTGGGAAGAGACCCTGCCCATGGCAGGGGGGTTGGAAATAGATGATCTTTAGGTCCTTTCCAACCCAAACCATTCTGTGATTCTAAAACCAAGTCATATTTGCATTTTTTAAGCCAAATGCAGCATTTGACCAGCATTATCATTTAGCCAATCAAGCACTTAAACGTGATTCCATACTGAACCACGAAGCTGAGTAAAGCATGCTAAGCTGGTAGCAGTATGTAGTATAAACCTTCTAAAAAGTCACTACCAATTTAAAACAGATTTTCATCTCAGCTTCAACAAAGCATCTTCAAGCTTTGAACAAGACTGCACACTCCCACTTACATAGTTTGTCATAGTGAAAAGCTAAAGCTGTCCGAGTAACAAAACAGGGCAGCCTCATATCAGGTGCTACAAACCTTCCTTACTAATCATGCAACAAACTTAATCTTCCCCTCTCAAAAAAACACAAATATTTTTTTCCTAAAATAATTAAAAAGATAGACCTGTCTGCCCTAATAATTCATTTAAAGCTCTAGCTTTAACCACATTTTTTCATTAGAATGTACAGGCAACGTGCATTTTTTAACAGTTACTGAAAAATATTTGATATATTACCTCACATTTGTTTAAGTATTACATTCAAGAATCCTACAGTCAAAGAAATAAGCTTCTGAACACAGGAATCCTGCTATTACAGCATTTTAGGTAGCACTATTTTAAGTATGACTTGCTATTGATACTAAGTATTTTAAGTTCGCAAGCTAACAGATCAAACTTCCTTCTCTAAGTCTGTCAGTTATAATTTTTAGTTGTGTAGTTTTTCCACATTTCAAATTTGCCAAATTCAGAGGCACTCAAAGAATGCATCATAGTATGAAGTTTAACAGCTAAACTACAAGCCTCTTATGATATTTGCAACTGCTTAAATATCCTGTGCTTCCTGTCACTTATTCACATGTGAGACAGAAGTATTTGTAAACTAAACCAGAACCTGATCTGACTGAAGCACACACACAAGGGCAACATGGCACAGTCGATTTTTCCAAGCTACTAGTCAAAAATCAGTTCTGAGAGCTTTTACACTGAATAATCTACTTTAGGTAAGAGTTCTGCCAAAAGCAAAGCAGCTCCAAGCGTGAAACCTTCTCATCAGTTCTTCCTTGCCATCAAAGGGAAGATCTTCTGGCTGAAGCAGGAGGCTGGCACATGTATAGTGCCTTGGCACACTACATTTGCCACTCTCTCCTTTTGCCCAGTTCAGCTATCCTGCTTTCAACGGTCTCTTCCTAAAGAGCTGTGCTGGTGGCTTACTGCATAGGAGAGAAGCATAAATAAAGCAGAATACATTTTATTAACAGGAAAAGCAAAGAATGAGGGCAGCTAGGAAACAAAAGCAGGCATGAAGACTAATACTGTGCAGCCTACTACCTCCCAGGGCCACCACAAATCTCATGTATTTTCAACAGCCAGCTGGGGTCCTTTGCCTAACAGGGACAGGCAGGACCAAGGGAGAGTAAAGGAAATTCAGGGGCACTGGCAGCAGTGAGGGCAAGAAAATTCACTATAAATGAGGGAAATGGCGTTGTAGCACAGGCCTACTTTTAACTCTCTGCATTTGCAGCTATATTTGCAGAATTATAAATTGATTCAAATAGCTTAAAATAGGCAGTTAAAAAAAGGCATAATAAAATGTCACAAAAATCAAGGTTTGCAAATTCAACTTGCAAGAGCTAGGGTTACAGCAAGTTAAAAGCTGAAAAGCAAAGAACACCAGCATTGTAGAGACAAAAGAAAACCCAACAAGTAACAGCCAAAGCTGACTCAATTTGTTTTGTTCATTTAGTGTAATCATAACAAAATGCTTAAGAAGTACGAAGTCAAAAAGATGAAAAATGTCATTTTAAGTAGGAGAGTCATTTGTTATGGATTATTACAGTTTCAACAGCACATGGTTATGAAGTAATGTAGAGGTTACAAAAAGAAATAAAGAAAACTCACCTCGAGGAATTCTTCCTGTTCCCTGGCAAGTTGGGCAGGTAACACTGTCTCTTCCTGTAAATTCTACATAGGGAAACTGTGACACATCTCCACATCTGCTGTCTTCATTGTGTGACTCTGAGTTAACTAACCCATTCCTCATATTATCAGACACTGTGGTTCCATTGTAGCTATCCTCCTTGCATGTGTGCATGGGCAAGTGAGAAAGTGATTTTCCCATGTCTAAAATAAAAATCAGAAGAAAGTTTTCAGGAAGAAAAAACCTGGCTTGCACTTACTCCTCTGCATCAGGTAACTGTTAGTCAATGGCCATCACTCCAACAAGACTCCTGCTGCTCTCTGTTCAGATTCCTTAAGACCTGCAAATCGCCAAGGCCCTGTCAAGCTGGAGTCAACCCCAAGTTTCAAGAACCTTAACTAACTGGGAGCTTTGTTCAGATACATCAATATGTACAGGTTGGGGGGAGGTCAACAAGAGGCATTTAAGTTAGGACAGTACAATGGCTGGCAAAGGTTGCAACAGTCTAGCTGTGCTTTTCAAAGGATTGTTATTGTACAGACTTTCACAATACACAATCTTTGTATATATATAAAAAAAAAAGAAAGCAAGTTCGCAATTTTCCACACACACTACAGACCCAATCCAAATGGGCTTTTCAAACTGGACTTGTCTTCAGAACATAGGAACAGCTACTAGTTTCCAAGCTAGAAATATAGATCTTCAGGTGTTTGAACTGACGACTCCCTTTAACCTAAAAGAGGACTGATGCACAGGAAAGTCAAGGGGAAAACGGGAATTATTTTAATATAGCTGCTGGCAATGTGCTGCAGTTCTAAACACTTTTAAAAAAACCCAAACAAATCAGTATTAATCACAAAAGTATTTTTGCTACCTACAAAAATTTTCAAGTATGCTCCTTACTGTAGTTTTTCAGCCACGACATTGAAGCTACCTTAAAACACAGAACATATGAAACTAAAGGCTGTAATCAAGTGATGCAAGTAGAAACCCTTCTAATTTTTCTAAATTGCAACCGGTGGAAACCAAATTCAAAGTCGAAAAAATAAATTTGTATAGCAGTAGCAATCAGTTCTCCTATTTATCCCGAGAACCCATCTTAACTTAACACCCAGCCACCAGCCACTCCATTCACCAGTGTCTTGGGGAATAGGATGACTTAAAAAGAGTATGCAAAACTTTTTTTTTTTCATTGTAACTGGCATTTTTAAAGCAGCTGCTGGTAATTATCATGCTGGTTCACCAAGAAAGGAAGCCCTAAGAGGAAGATTAGGAGAATGAAACAAGTCAGAACATTTTTAAACCAACCACTCAAGACAGAACAGAAAGATCTCAAGTACGGTGATGGTAACACAAGCACAACAATAATTCATTATATTGCCACAAAGGCTAGGTGAATCTAAGACAGGAAAAGTAAAGAAAAAATGCCAAGAAGTCACAGTTACCGTTCTAGCAAACATGCAGCATTATTTTCTTAATATAAGTTATTAAACCCTTACAGGAAGAAAAACTATTTGTCCTTATGTCTGTACAGCACTTTTAGAACATCTTAAGTTCAGGAGCCATTCAATAATGGATAATGGTTGAACTGAAAACTAAACTCATTGAGCTACTGAGAAACATTTTCTGAAAAGCTGTTGACAGCATTGACAATTATTCCACATGGGTTTTTTGCTTACTGTTCTCTTTGTAGCTGACCTACAGCCTTTAAGCTACGAAACCTGAGTCTTGCAGCTTAGGCAATAGCTGTTACACTTATACCTCTGAAAGCTTAGGGATCAATCCCCAGTCCTGTTGAGCTACAACTGTATTCACCTTACCTGCTCTACTGATATGCTCAGGCTATGCCTACATTAACAACTAAATACAGAACAAGCAGCAACTCTGTAGAAATAAGAAGTTCTTTACTGTGACAGTAGTGAGGCACTGGCACAGGTTGCCCAAAGAAGTGGTAAATGCTCCATCCCTGGCAGTGTTCAAGGCCAGGCAGGACAGGGCCTTGGGCAACATGGTCTAGTGGGAGGTGTCCCCTGCCTATGGCAAGGGGGTTGGAACTAGATGATCTTAAGGTCCTGTCCAAGCCTAAAAATTCTATGATTACTGAGGATTCAACATTCACACTATACATGTGTATTTCATACTAGCTCTTGTCTATACTGACAACACTCACTCACAACTGAAGTGCACCTTTTAGTTTCAGCTTCTTCCCAAAGGGTAAGAGCTCACTCTCCCAGATCACACTGGCATGTCAACCAAAATGCAGTAAGCAAGGATGACTAGGAACTCAGCTCAAGAGTACAGCCTTTATTTGAATTAAAATACTAATACAGGTAGAGCCTCCAATACCAACTGTACCTGATCTTCAATAACTAGAATAGTGCTGTTCTACTGCCAAAAACTTAGGAGAATCTCTATCCACAACTAGAACTGTTACCCACCTTCAAGTGAAATGTGTTCCTCCAACACGCTTCCCCTCCAAATCGAGCACTGAACCTTAATTAGAGTTTACCAAATCTCAAGAACACTTTGTTCTTTTATCCAGCACTTATGTACTGAACAGAAGTAGCTCTAATATATCTGCTTTGTAAGTGACAGCTTCTATATTGTCACCGAGTCACAAACCCAAACCATCTTCGAACCCCTACCAGCTGCATCTCAACCACGAATCTCACTAGCTCCTCCAACACAGAGGACGCAGCACGACAAAGCAATGACTTAGCAGTCACAAACTTGCTCGGTGGGAGAAGGTACGTTCAGCGCTGCCGTTCACAACCCGTCTAGGGCCCGGTCCCCGGGGCACGGCCCGCTCGGTAAGGCTGGCGCTGCCAAGAATACGAGAGTCAGCAACCCCCTGGAGATGAACGGGCTCCCCCGCATGTCCAGGCAGAGCGGCGGCAGCTTTCGTAAACATGGCAAAGTTTCCACCGGCGGGTGTGGAACAAGGCCCGGCAAGCTCGGCGCCGCTACCGGCGCCCCGGACGGGCCATGCTCCGGCAGGCGGGCGGCGATCGCGGGTTGGAGAGACGAGGGCAGCGTCCCGCAAGCACGCCCAAGCCCCGCAGAAGCCCAGAAACCCCCGCGACAGCGGCCCCCACCCGGCGCCCGGCTCCACTAGGGCTTTACAGCCACAGGCCACGCTCGGCTCGGCCCAGGCCCCCCACCCTCCGCCGCCTTCCCCACCTGCGGCGCAGGCGCC
>JAOEHY010004447.1:4317-32773 GCA_025447955.1 Psilopsiagon aurifrons | reverse complement strand
ATTTTTTAAATAAGTTTTTTATATTTTTTTTTTTTTTTTTTTTTTTTTTAATGCAAGAAACTGTTCTCAGACAGACTGATAATCACACCTTTGGAAGGGTTTGTTTTGAGGGTTTTGTTTTTTATTACCATCCAAGGTCAAGAGCTATGATTTTCAAATGAACCAGTCTGATCAAAAGGCTGAAAGATGCAATCAACGTGATGATACAACAAATGAGAAACCTCTATCAATTGTATAAATATCATTTCACTCTTGATAAATTTGTTCCCATGCAACTGTCTTGACATTGTCTATTAAGTCAGTATAAACAGAAAAGCTGAAAACACATTTCCTTAATGCAGGCTGCATGGAACACATCTATATGTACATACTGGAATTTTGTCTTGTGTATTATGAGGTTAAGTCTTCTTTCATCCATGACGGAAGGGATCAAAGTATGAGCATTTCAATCATATGTGGAAGTTTTTATTAAGAGTGAGTAAGGGAAGAGATCCAAGCTATGCATTTGTTAAACTCCTTTGGAAAGCAGGCTAACAAATTTTTGAAAGGAGACTCTAATTTCAGCTCAGCTTGAAACAAGCTTTGTCTTCTCTCACTATTTTTTACATGGGAAGAGATTGTGATACTGATTTGCCTTGTGTTGAAGTGGTGCTCAGAAAGAAGGTATGAAATGGATAAAACTAATAATATTGGAGGTAACATTAGGAGAGCTGGTCCCCTACTTCCATTGCTCCTACTTGCTTTTGGGCAGCGGCATATGTGAATAACTCACTTGTGTCCTGGTTCAACAGATCACCATTGCATTGTGAGTGCACAAGGGAGCTGTCTCTTGTATTCACCTGAAATGTCCATCACATTTGAGAGGTTACACTGTCTGGCTGTAACCTTTTTAAGGTCAACAAAAAACCCATTTGCCTGGTTAGCTTCAGAAAAGAAGCAAGATGTTAGTTTTAAAATAAGCATGTAAATACTTACATCAAATCCTGGACAAAATAAGTACCCTCTTCAAATGTCACTTACAGTTTTGATCAGTGTTTTCAATGAAACCACTCCCGATTTGGTCCCCTATGATAGAACAGCGTTGTGAACTGCAAAATATCACTGTGGAAGGCTCTTATTCTCTGTTCACAAATAAATCTCCCTGCAGGCATGCTTAAGGCTCTTTTGCTATTAAGCTTCTCTAGCATTCACCTTAAAAGCTGCAGTGCTCTGGCCCATGCTGAACTTGCTTCTAAAGCACCACCACTAAGGGGATAAAAGATAAGGAGACTTAAATACTATCCTGTGTACACTAGGATCCAGCCTTTCCTTTTCAAGAATTTTGCCTTTTCCAAAATAAGGTTTGACATGAATAAAGGATCTTCCAAAATGCTAAAACATGGCAAAACATCTGCACCGTGCTTTTTTTCGTTATTTTATTCACTATGGTGGAAGCACTGCAGAGCAGAGATTACAGGGAGGGTTATTTGTTTGGTTTGAGAGTTGTTTGTTTCTTTGGTTGATTTTCACACAAATGAATTCTCAGAGATTTTAGTGTGGGTTTTTTAGATTTTATTGAATAAACCCTACTGGTCAATTTTGAGTAACTGGAAGCCACTTCCAAGGCTTCAAACCATAATGTCCTTAACTGCCTCAATCGTGAGGCACATGAACTTAAAAAATACTCCTTAAGGAAAATAAAACACATGCATTTCAAATTGTCTTCCTGGAATATGCCAAGTTCTCATATCTGAATAAACAGATTTTGGTATGCAGATCTCTGCTAAGCATTATGATTAGTTCTTATCTGAATGATTTTTGTTAGTTATGAAAGTCACATATGGCTTCTTTAACTGTATGATGGTGACAAACCAGCCAGCATGGGAGATCTATGAATCTTAAAGAGGGAAATGCAAAATTCATATTCAGTGTTCAAAACTAAAGTTTTAGAACCTACCTGGTAAAATTTAACAGCTAAAATATTGGGAAAGCTAGACTCAACTGTCAAAAGTTTGGCTCCCTTCAATTTTCACTAAATCATAGAATCATAGAATGGTTTGGGTTGGAATATCATCTAGTTCCAACCCCTCGTGTCATGATCAGGGACACCTTCAAAACCCCATCCAACCTGACCTTGAACTGTTTGAATTTTTACTGTTTCCTTTACCTAAGATAAAGGACTATGAAATCTCCATATTTCACTTAGGAAAGCTTTTTTATGGTTACGTAGAGAAAGTAAGTTTACTTTGACACAAAATGTTCTGAGTACTGGTAGAAAAGAAGAGCGCAGGCTCAGCAGTGAAGCTGATGTACTCATGATGTGTCAGCTAAGTTCCCATGTCCTTAACAGATGAACAAAATGTAAGGACCAGCACAAGACCCTGGCATCACAGTGGCATTTAGATCACCTGAAAATGAGCTACAATGCCTATACTATGGAGATGACATCTGTGAGAGTTGTAATCCTTGGAAATGATCCAAATGTCTGTATTCCAGATATTAATGAAAACTATAACCAGTAGTGATTGAAAACTGAAACCAATTTAGCATTAGATATTAGGAAAAAAATTCTTCACTAGGAAGGTGGTGAGGCACTGGAACAGGTTGCCCAGAGAAACTATGGATGCCTCACCCCTGGAAGGGGTTGGAACCAAGGCCATGTTGGATGGATTTGAGCAACCTGGTCTCGTATGAGGTGCCCCTGCCCATGGCAAGGAGATTGGAACTAGATGATCTTTAAGGTCCCTTCCAACCCAAACCATTCTATGAATCTACAATTTGAGCAACTAAATTGACACCAACCTTTCAGAGACAGAGTAGCAAATCTTCCTTTAAAAAGTAGAACAGGCAAAAGAAGAGATCTATTTTATGCACAGATTTTTCTACAACCCTGTGATTAACACCATATCTACTAATAAAAGCCACAATTGAAAATAATGCTTAGTTAAGTATTTGAACAAAAAGGGTATATGTAAGACTACATATACCTTCTAGTGCGAAATGGTGATATTGGGGTATAAGTATACTAAACAGTTAGAAATACAGTACTTTCCAAGCAAGAAAAATACTGTTCTTTGTCGTAGTACATAATATAAATTACTACAGGAATTCTACCTACTGTTTTGGAGTAAAAGCATTTACAGAAAAGTCCTACATATCCCCACAACAATCATTTAGTCAGCTAACATATTACACAACAGCCTAATGCAATAAAGAGTGCTACTTCAGAGCCAATTGTCACCGCAAGTAAATTTTAACCCATTCTTTCAATGAGACTATGTCCTTCACTCTCAAAGTCTAATGTTGGTGTTTCTTGAGTACAGCCAGAAGGTCAAAAAATCTAAGAAGAAAGAGAAAGAATCTATTACCTTTCCAGTTTGGTCTTGAGAGCATTTGTGATAATCAAGGACTCACATACCCCTTAATAAACTCTTCTGACAGTATAATGCCTATAAAATTAAACGTGGCAAAAAGACTCCCTGGTTAATCCGATTTATATACAACAGATTAATCAAGGGAAGATTTCCAGTATATTAATTGAACTGCCATTTATCATGTATGCGATTTATCATACATTGTAACAGCAGCCAACTCTCTTGTTATCAGGCATTTGCCATTTTTCATAATTGCTTATGTGGTTGACAGAAGTTTGATTTTGGTGAAGTCAGTTCCCACCACAGAAAAACACTATTTGTCTGCAAAATGTTCTACAACTCTCTTTTTCTTACTGAACAGAGAATATGTGCATTCTGGATCAGCATTATCTCCATAATGAGCTATGTTTTCTTTGGGGCATTTGATGACCTTCTCTACAGACATTCTCATCACAAGGATCTCTGCTGCTCTTCAATCCAGACAAAGCTTACAGCTTTCCTAGTAATGCTGACATACCATGGAAGGCTTCTCAGAAAATGAGACAAGCACAGTGACAGCATTAATATTTGTGTACCATTTTACAAATTGAAGCTAGTGAGATCTGCCTATGTTTCATGTTAGATGAAGATCTGCTTTTCCCCATCATGACAACAGTGGAAAATATGATGCACAAGAGAGTAAGATATGAGACTCTAGTTACTTTATTAGAATCAGGGTAGATGCCAGAAAGACAATTTTAATTAAATTCTACTGTATCAGTAAATTGCATAAAGCTTCTCAACTTAAAAAAATAATACATATTGATAACATAAGAAGAAAAATTATCATAGCTGTTAATTTCTTGAGCAGTAAAAACCAGAATTTGGTTAATTTTGATTAAGTAACTGGCCTAAAATGACTCTTTCCAATGTGTACCAGCAGCATATTTTCTCATTTCCACTCTAAATTCACCTGCCTAGTTTTTCAACTGTCAGGAGCATAGGACAACTAGAGATAAATTTCTGATTGGATAAAAGCAAAATAATTTTTTTTTTAGAAAGACTGCATTTCTACTTTAAAATATAGCATCAGAAGAACATATCTGGCAATAGTCCAAGTCACTCACTTTGACATATCTTAAAGTTAAAAAAAAAAATAATTCATTGTGAACTTTTCTCTTTAATTTTCATGGAATTTATATTAAAAATAATCAAAAAGATCACCATTAAAATGGACCACTGTGAAAATTCTCAAAATTAGGAATTTACGCTGACCCAAAGCATTTTGCAGCTGTACAGTTCAGAGCTACATCTGATTTCAGTTTCATGCCTCAACCCATGTGACTTGACCAATAAAACCCTACCAATGGAAGAAGTCTAGGGAGAATAGGAAAGGGCAAGATGCCTGTGAAGCTCAGGGAATACCTCAGGGAACAGGGCATGTCAAACCACAGCTTTTCCAAATAAGTTGTCCTTATCTTAATACCAAGGGGGCTAGAGGGTGGCCTTTGTGTTAGGTAAACTCTAGTCAACAGCTGAGTGGAGATACAGGTGGGTCCTTGAGTTCCCTAAAAGAGTGTGAATGCCTCCCCAGGTTAGCCAGACTATTATAGAGGGGTGGGGTTAATGCATGATTCAGCCCAACACAGACTGTATGGGAAAACAATGGGGTTGAGCTGGCTTCAACTCATGTACTCCTTCCTGTCAATATATTTTTGGGTCCTCTCCTTGGCTGTTTCCTATCTACAAACCCTTACTGCATAATGTAACATAATCTCTACTGTGCAATTTTAACCTTATCTGCCGTGTTCCAATTTGTGTCAACATATTTATAAAACAAAATGATAAAAAAGTGAGCAGTAACAGTAATCCAGGTGGTTTTAAAACCAATTTTGGCCCTGCAGCTGACACAGATGATAAACTGACAGTAAGACACAAACACTATCTAGATGCTAATTCCATTTATATCAAACTCTTTAGCAGAAAGTAACTTCAGGACTCATTCATTCTGTTTAATATAATACTTACATGAAAGGATCCCTCTCAAGAAGGAGGGATCTTGTTTGTAGGCTAGGTGGAAGTGTCCCAAGAGATCTTTCTGAGGCTTCATCAGACAAAATTGAGTAGTTACCAAACATTTGCTATTAGCTTGTTCAGCAAATAGGTACCCTACTCCAGCACGGGCAATAGCAGAGAATAAAGTTTCTTCAGAATTTACAGTCCTGTCCTTCATTATAAAGCAGGCCTGAAAGTCTGTATAATTAGAGAAAAAAAAAGTGTCTTTTGTCAGGTATTATCAGCATAACTGAAACTTGCCTATAGATTTTCCTTAATGAATGACGAGAGGTATAAATTAGAACAAGAACCTTATACTTTGAGTGTGAAATTTGCTATGCTGAAAGTGAAATCAGAAACAGAAAGCGATCATTTAAGTGACGTTTTGCAAGAATAATACCCATAGCTGATGATAAAACTTGGTGAAAGTTTTCAACTTGTACAAATGCAGCTTTTAATGGGAGAATGAAATTCCCTCCAGTCCATATCAGTGAAAGTACCATTTAAAATGTTGCATCTTTACAGGAAGAAAATATTTGCTATAGCTAAGCTGCATTCACATTCCCACTGAACAAAATCATGAGGTGCAAGCATGAAGTTTAGACATGACCATAAGGTAAAACATCAGTGGCTGAAATAAAGATAGGGACACAGTGAAGTAAAAATGGGTGACAATATGTATCATAAATTGATTACTTAGTACCTTATGTAACACTCAAAATTTAGAAGATTTTCTGAAAACTCTCATCACTGAAATCTCTATCTCAGGAAGCAAAATAAAGTCAGTTATTGAACAAATCCTTCCCAAAGCAAACATGTAAAGCACCTTTAAAGACCAATAGAAAGCTAATATCTGACAAGCTCAATGATCAGACATAAGCCAGCTTGCCTGACCAGGAAGAAAACATTCAGACTGACCACTGAGTAGCCTTTAACATGAGGAATCTGCTGCTGTCAACAAGATATTCTGACAAGCAATAAGGTCATGGCGTGAAAAAGCTGCTCTCACCCAGCAAGGCCAGAGGCCATGCAATTACTTCTGACAGCTACTTCTCAGTAATTGTCACAGACATGGTTAGGAAAGAAAGTTTCATAATAAGAGAAAGTTCTTAAAAAAAGCTCAGTATGTAGACATTGGGCTGTTCCCGAGCTCATCTGAAATATCTCTCATTTTATGATATTCCAAACCTGCTCCAAAACGTATTTAATCTGTAGGGATTTCCAAAATGGCAGACGTGTCACTGAAGTTGAAACTTTTTCAGAGCAGGGTCTGCTTTCTTCGCTGGCAGCTCAGAAACTGTTGCTACCTTCTGATTAGTGGTAGCTACTGGTGTTAATTCACACAGGTGTCATTAAATGGTGATTTTCAGTGATGCTTGAGCAGGCCATTATGAATGCTCTTAAAAACCTGACAGAAATTCTCAAACAGTGTAAAAATGGCAAGAGACAGATATGGTGGCAGAAAACCTACCATTTCAGCCTCAGCATAAGTAAAGTAAAGGAATACATTAATAAATGGGGATCTCTGATATTTCAAAAGGAAATTGCAGGAAGAGTTACAACATTACCGTCCTGTCCCTCTGGTTTCCCCAGTGCATGGATCACTCTACTACGTTCAAGTATCAGTCGTATATGGATGAACAAGAAACTTCATGGACAGTGGAAGAAAAGTAGACAAAATTAAATTCTAGCAAGAAAGCATTGTAGCAGTGTCTGAAATAGAAGTGAAGAACAGTGGCTTCAGATACACAGGCAGTTTATGTTACTTAAAAGGAGAATGTTGGGGGGTTTCTACTAAGGGTGAGAAGAAACTGAAGTAATATGTAGGAAAGCAGTACTGTAGTAGGAGGCTAGTCTGCACTCATTTTTTTGACAATGCACAAACAGGAAATTGAGAGGTTAGGACTGATAGGAACATTTCGTACAGCAGGAGCGCAGAAGCAGACTTGAGTCACTCTATAAAAATGAGTGACAACAGCACAACCAGTCTGTGGAAGGCGTATAGAATCAAACAGAAGAGTAAAAGCATTTCTGAAACAAGTAGGAAGTGCAGCTTGAAGCACAGCAGCAACACAGTGAACAATAGAGAAAAAAAGGTCAATATGTCAAAAGTCCCTCTGTCATTCCAGTTCTATAGCTTGCTGGCAGAAATACAAAACAAGATCTTTCCGAAGGGGAAAGAAATCAGCAGGATAGCTAATATGCAGTGAATAGGATGAGTCCAGTGAGAGGAGACAATTATGCTGAGGTACTATAGGCTTTGAAAGAGACTGTCATATACTAAAGGAAGAATGGTAACTTTAAAAAGGTTTTTGGCATGCAACCTAAAGGAGTGGATGAATCAAATTCTGCAGATACTAGCACAAATTGAAAAGGATCAAACCCCACTTTAAGTAACCCAACATACACTACGGGCAGGTAGAACCTCTTCTCCATATTCTTTTTGTTTGATCTTGGTTAGCTTCAAACTTAGACTTACAGTACTTAGGCCTGAAAGTATGATGACAGTTGAACTTCTTTCTAGCTCAGGTTCAGAAAGCTCTCTGGCTTGTATAAAATTGAGAACATCGAATCATAGAATTGTGTAGGTTGGAAAAGACCTTTGAGATCATCAAGTCCATGAGGAGTTATGGCTAAGAAAACTATGAACACAAATGTGCAAGAAACTCCTCCAGCTTATGAAGCACCTCTGTTCTGATGTGTACTTATTTAACATTCCCCTAGCCAGCTCATGGCTTAAGCAAGCTGCCTTATTACTGGCACAGAATGAGTCCCTGAAAAGAAGATCTCGCTGACTCATTACAAAATGAAGAAACATCTAATAACTTACCTGCATTGAGAATAGTGCAAACCTTTGACAGTTTACTTGGGCTGGAGTCTAGTGGAAAGTAAATCCATGGGAGCTATAAATAGAACTGTTTGTTCAAACCAATTTCTAATCAGAATGCTTCCTGACAGTGAATTGTGTCTATGTGGGAAAGCTTCAGCTTTTCAGACAGGTAATTCCAAAAACCTAAATGCAAACCTAGATTTTTATTTGACAGATAGGGACAGAACCTATGCTATGAACATACTAGCTTTGTTACCTACTTTTGTTTCCCTTAAGCCAATAATGACTACTGCTTTTCAGCAACATTCCAACGCTGAGATAGCTTCATCTTTGCAAGGGTCTTCACCATTGCCAAGCATAAGACACAATTATATTCTGAACAGTATAAGAAGTTCTTAATTCTGCAAAATAGTCATCACAAAACTAATACCTATCAATGATTTAACAGAAAAAACCCCAAACAAATTACCCTAGTTTTTAACTTCAAGTGGAGCAATTAAGCTACACTAAGAAGTACTTTGTCTTATTCTGAATTTGAAAGGAAAGTTCTTCATGATAGAAACTGTCAAAGTGATCAACTGAAACCAAGACAAAATGAGAGCTCAGTGATTTATAGAGTACTTAGCTTATTGCTTGATTGCCATTAAACTGTTATTCTGTGGGGAAACAACTGCCCAGAATTCCTGAGAAATCACCACAAAAAAAATAATATTCCTGCCTTCTTACTGTCCAAGAGTTGAGAAAAGCATTTTAAATCAAGCTCTCATTATGACTACTTCTTGCTGAAAAACATGTACATACTTTGGGCTTCATTTTAATTTAATTCATGAAATTAAAATAAGACATCTTAAAATTCCTGTGTATAAAGCACAAGAACACCATTCACTTCCCTGAGATCATACAGCTCAGTGGATGGGACTTCGAAGGTGGTAAAAGTGATCAGTGTGCAATGGTTGTTAACTACTTTATCTGTGCCCTCAGTGAATTAAAACAGCTAATTTCATGCATGGTGCTAGGAAAAAAAACACCACCAGTGTATTTATACTTTCTGCTGCTACCTTTAGTAAGCAGGATGAACAAGCCTACTTAATATTTTTCAATACTTCTTTTCCTAAGGGAACAGCAACATGTCAAGAAAAATATGCTTTGAAGGAAAACCCATGTTTATTACTATGATGTGCACACACTTCATAATGCCGTTTTTATAATCCCCCCCTTTTTGCTTTTGCTTCCCATAGACTCTGTGCTTTCAAATGTATAGTAATAACACTAGCTATTGTGATTTGTGCTCTGTACAGCACATTAAATTCTCTAGTTGTTTGTTACAAATACAGTGCATGTGGCAGGTCATATATTCAAAGACTATTTTCATATAAAAATAGAAAAGCCATACAGCTGTCATTTTCAAGAACAACGCACCCGTTTGGTTCAGGTATAATACTATCTCCCAAGACAATTTATATGCTATTTGTTTTCAGACTGTAAAAATTCACTCGATTTATGAGCAAAAAGGAATAATACTAAGAAACATTTGTCAGAGGACAAAAACAGTATCACAAAAGAGGGCCCTCTGTACTTGCTCTCATGTCTGCCTCAGATTAACATGCCATAAATGTTTTTATTACAATTCCTTCTACAAATATTCTAAGAGTTTTAAAAGTAAGAGACAAATTTACTTTAGGAAAATCTTTTATTAAAGCTTTCTGTTGTGTTCATCTAACTTGGGTTCTTTAGAAGTGGTTCTGATTATTTTAAGGTCCTTTCCAACCCTAACTATTCTATGATTCTTGATTCTATGAAGTGGTTTAGAGCACTACAATTTTTGTTTTTCCAGGCTTATACTAGCAAAGGAGACCCAGATATCCAAGAAATCCTGAAAAGGAAACTGAAAATGGGGATAAATGTATAAGCGACTAGAAAAAAGTGACTGAGAGTGGCATAATGTGTAGCGTTGGTAACAGACTCATATTTTAGCCATTGCTGAGCAGTGCTTGCACAGCATGAAGGTCACTTCCATTTCTCACTCTAGTTGGCTTGTGGTGGGCAAGATTTTGGGACAGGATGGTGGGCAAGATTTTGGGACAGGACTCAGCCAGGACAGCTGACCCAAACCAGCCAAAGATATCCCATACCATAAAGCATCATGCTTAGCAACAAAACTGGAGTTTTTCCAAAGCTCAATTTTCCCTCAATTTTCTTTCGTGTGCTTCATCTATGTAGAGTGAACCTTGCCATCAAACTTAGTTAAGCAACACTTTTATAAATTCAAACAGCTTTTGCTAATGTATTTGATGTTTTTTCTTTGAGTGATGGTTAACCACTCATTTTGTGACAGATGGTGAGCGACTGACTGCTCTAGCAGCAGTTGCTTTTCTTGTTCCTTCTATTATTAAAGTTTTTATCTTGACCCAAGAGGTTTTTCTTGCTTTTGTCCTTCCCATTCTCTCTCCCATCCTACTGAGAGGGTGTAAGCAACCAATTGGGTGGGGCATACCCGCCAGCTGGAATCAACCCATCACATATCCAAAACAGCCTTGAATAAAAGCAGTTTTAAATCATGGTGATGTGATCTGCTGAAGTAATCAGCTTCAATCACTGCAGATCCTTTTATTAATTTAAATTATTTTAAGATAATTCTTGATTTTTTTAAGTATGTTTTAACGCACCACCTTAACTTTCCTTTAAAAATTATTTTAAAAACACTCACTATATCAAAGATAACTGTAGATGTTAAACTTTCAAGTCACTTGTCTCCTTTTCAGATTCACACCTCTGTCTTTTATTGGAATTAAATTAATATTTATTGACTCAATTAAACAATTTCAGGAAAAGAGGCATTACTTTCTTCGAAACTATTAAGAAAGAGACAAGACTTTCTCAAATAGACATGAAAGGTTCTAAGAATATTTTAAGGCCATATTGTAAACAGAAATTGACTAATTTTTTGAAAAATAATATAGTAGTTCAACTTAGTTGAAAATAGACTTTTTACTCTGGACAGATCCCCTGTGAAACTAAAGACAGACTGATGAGAAAGGGGAATTAAAACTTCCTGCTACAGCAGAAGTGAAAACAGATGAAAAACACTTCTGTACTAGCGTGCACACATCTAACAGTAGATGTGTGAAGTTATACATTTGTAAACTGCCTGTAGAGATGACTGATAAAGGTCCTGATCAAGTGAAAGAATAACAGCCGGTTTCGCATCCAGCTAAGGCAGAAAACTGCACATTTTCCTCCCTTCATGAAATTAGGTGAAAGCAAAATCATAAAAATTTGATGAATTGAGCTAGCAGCACATTCTACTCCAACTGAATTTCAGAAGCACTTACACAGGCTCACAGCTCTTTTCAACCTGCTTCTTGAAATAGTGAAGAATTCATAGAGAAGCGTAAAAGCAGAACTACTTCAGATTATAACAGCTCAATGTCTTAGGAAGATGAATCAGAAAGTACATCCTAGGAACTAAATTAAAATTCTCTCCTCATAAGCCAAATACCGAAGGATTCATTAAGATGGGTACTTGTCCAAAGTTCCCTTCAGATATTGACTTTAAAAGGCAAACATGCCTGATCTCTGTAGCTCTTGCTGCCACCACCAAACAAGAGAGATGATGGTAGCAGGGTCAGACTAGAAGTAGTCCAGAGAGTGGGAAGTTGAAAGTAGAAGGGTTTCCCACATTCAAAAATATTTTTGCTACAGTAATGTAGACAGTATCTTCAGAAGTTTTTAAGATCTATTTCACCTTCCCATACTGAAGCAGTGTAAAGCATAATTAACACGATTCTTGGCTTACTGTGCTGTAAATCTCTGGTGTCTTGTTTTAGGTGACACCTTCTTATACTTGCCAGGCTTGTAATATATTGTTTTTGTAACAAACAAATTAAATTTCCTTTATTACAAATGAAGCCAATTATGATTTATCCTTTGCCGGAAGAGAGAAACCTATTATTGCCATTTGCAATCATTTTGCACAGTGGAAAAACTCACATTACACCTTGGTTGTCTCTGTTCTGAACAGGGACAGTTATTTAATCTTGGTGGGGAGCTTCAAAACATCTCTGTTTCCTCTTCAATTACCTGGCTTCCATGAGAAGCTGTTCAAGTTGTGAACTTGGTAGGCTCAGGTTATGAAATTAATCACTCTTGAAAATTGCTTTAGACAGACCAATGCAAAGCAAGAGTGGTCACCATCCAGCTTTCAACTTCATGAATTTTAATTAAGTTTAACTGGTGAAATGGAAGACATAAAAATCTAATCTAAAATTTAATACAGATCTAAAATTCAATAGTCATTTGTTAGGGAAATTACAATAAATGCTTAATTACAGCAATGTCAAGATATTGCTTAGCAGATGCATTTGATTTTAAAACTAAGTAATAGTTTTATTATCATGACAAAAGAATTAAAAAGAAATCCATGCCAGTTAGAGTATTTTGAAGTTTTTTTCCTGTTTTACATGCTGACAAATACTGACAAACCAGCATTTTCCAGCAAAAACATTGCACTGACTTCTTTCAATCGTCTTAACATGATTGTGACAGATTGGACAATATAAAAAGCAGTTCTATCAACAAAACAAACTCTACACATTACACCTACTATCTTTCCTCTTCTAAATCATCTGCTACTGCTTTTAAAGGTCACATATTTCATATTTCAGTGTGTGGGGAGGAAAATAACACTTCTTAACTTGAGAGGTCAGCAAGGATGCTATACCAGCTTTGTTGCTCATTGGATAATTTCATTTATTACTCTTACTGTGGGTAGAGTCTGGAATTCATTTTTATGTACAGAAAGATTTCCATGCGCAAAATGCTTATACTGCAATAATGGAAACAAAACAGAGTAATTAAATGAATGAGTCCTGATGGTTTTCTTCCACTAATTAAAATACCTTCTTCCTCTTTCCTATGGTACTACTGTGAAGCAAATATGATATGGCAAAAAGATGAAACCCTGTTTCTAATATTGTGAGAAAAATGCCTATGCCCACTGCAAAGCATTTCAGAATTCATTCAGTCCTTGTATTACAGGCCAAAAAAATAGGAGTTAGCTGCAGGATAAACTTGCTTATGTCAGATAGGCACAGCAAAGCAAAGGCTTAGAAGAAGCAATTTAAGAAGGGAATGGGTTTAGAAAAACAGAAAAAAAAGAAAGCCTAAGCTAACAATGTAAACAAGGACAAAAGAAAGGAAAATGGATGGAAACAGCATAGGCATTACATGTCAATATATTATTCAAAGCTCTGTTTATGGTCAGTGGAAAGAAATAGGCATTTTTAGGGGTACTATAATTGCTGATTAATTTGGACAGTGTTACTCTTGAGATCTTCAGATTTAGAGAATTCCAGGCAAGGAATCACTGCTGGAAGGTGAGGGAGACACAAGAGCTTTCTTTTCATGTTAGATGTATCTGTTTAATACATAGTCCCAGTTTTCACGAAAACTAAGTTCAGAAATCAGAGTTCAAGAAATAAATGTATTTCTCAGTATATTGATGGAGCGATTGACTGTGATAAGTTACACGACATTTGACTGGAAATACATAAAATAAAGGGTCTAGTGTCTTCTTAAGGCTGTTAAGAAAGCTACATTTCTGCCACTAGTCCAGAACAGACCATGTACCACAACCTACTTTTTTCCTTTTCCACTTCAAGTACTATCAAAGCTGATTGCTATATTTTTTTTTTTTCCATAAAGGCTTTTACTCTTTTTTATGTAAGTGTCCCTGAACTACTTGAGCAGTTTTTCCCAAAATTCATAGAATCATAGAATGGTTAGGATTGGAAAGGATCTTAAGGTCATCTAGTTCCAACCCCCTTGCCATGGGCAGGGACACCTCCCACTAAACCATGCCACCCAAGGCTCTGTCCAGTGTGGCTTTGAACACCGCCAGGGATGGAGCATTCACAACTTCCTTGGCCAACACATTCAAGTGCCTCACCACACTTACAGTAAAGAACTTCCTCCTTATATCTAATCTAAACTTTCCCTGTGCAAGTTTGAATCCATTACCCCTTCTCCTATCACTACAGTCCCTAATGAAGAATCCCTCCCCAGTATTCCTAGAGGACCCCTTCAGATACTGGAAGGCTGCTATGAGGTCTCCACAAAACCTTCTCTTCTCCAGGCTGAACAGCTCCAACTTTCTCAGCCTGTCTTCATATAGGAGGTGCTCCAGTCCCTGATCATCCTCATGGCCCTCCTCTGGACTTGTTCCAAGAGTTCCATGTCCTTTTTATGTTGAGGACACCAGAACTGTACACAATACTCCAAGTGAGGTCTCACAGGAGCAGCGTAGAAGGGCAGGAAAACCTCCTTTGACCTGCTGGTCATGCTCCTTTTGATGTAGCCTAGGATACAGTTGGCTTTCTGGGTTGTGAGTTCACACTGCCAGCTCATGTTAAGTTTTCCATCAACCAACACACCTGTGGAATAATTAGGAAATGTGGAATTAAACTTATATTTGAAATGCAGCACTGTTCACACATAAGGGAAAAATGGCCTTTCAGGGCCTCTCGGAACAAGATGCAGCCACATTCCTGGCTATGCCAGGAATGTGCACTCCACAGAGGTTCCTGTGGCAACATGGACGGAGGATGGAGCAGGGTGGAGATCTTGCAGCTCTCTGTCCTAAAGATGGAAACTAGGTGGTACAAGAAACAGATAAGCTGCATGCTTGTTACCCTGAGCCAGCAGCCTATCATCTTTTGTCAGAATGCCATCCTCTGTGTGAACTTTGTTTCATTATAATTTCATTATAATGCATTTACATGCCAAAATACACTCCCATCTCCAATGTGACCCCCCTCAAAAAGGTGACCTCCCCTCTCTGAGCATGCCTTCTAAATTTTTGCTGTCATATACCTTTAAAACCGAAGCTGGAGTGATTTGCACTAGTAATAATAATGGTATGTATGATTAGAGTCACTCAAGCTCCATCTTGAAGGTGAAAATAGTACAAAATGACCCAAGAGAGAGGGGGATATTAGGGAAGATACTATCGTGGATGAGTTGAGGAAGATAACATCAACAGACTTCTGGGTCCGGTCTATGGGCTGGACCTCTCTTTCCCCCCTATAGAGACACCTGTGGGTAAGACTTGCACTGTACCCAGTGCTTCCCTGGGAAAACTTAGAATCTCTATAGAGTTATTTTTACTGTTACCTGCATATTTTAGAGCTGTGCCATGTTAACCTTATCAAGCTCTTGTATCCATGTAACTATTATTTTCACATGCTTTTGCAGACAGTATTTATCACTGACAATCCATAACAACCTGTATCTGTTGCCTCAATAAACTCAGTCAAATAAACTGCACTGTTATGGTAGCCAATCGCCACTATCAGTAAATCCGGACCACTAGAGGTTTGATATAAGAGAACATGGTTGGACTGGTACTTGTAGCTGATTGGACTAGGCAGTGTGGTGCACTATCAGTAAATTCAGACCAGTAGAGGTTCGATATAAGCGACCGCAGTCAGACTGGTAGTTGAATATTTGAGCCCTTTCCTGTCCCTCTAATAAGATAAGGGGGTTTATTTTCTCCCTTTTTAATGCAACAACCCCCAAATCCTTCTCCACAGGACTGCTCTGAATCTCTTCTCTACCCAGCCTGTAGCTGTGCCTGGGATTGCTCCGACCCAGATGTAGGACCTTGCACTTAGCATGGTTACACTTCATAAGGCTGGCACCTGCCCAACTCAGAAGCATGTCAAGGTCCATCTGGATGGCATTCCTTCCCTCCAGTGTATCAACTGAACTACACAGCTTGGTGTCATTAGCAAATTGCTGAGGGTGCACTTGATGCTGCTGGCCATGTAGCTGATGAAGATGTTGAACAGGATTAGTCTCAACACCAACTCCTGAGGGACACCACTCATTACCCATCTCCAGTTGGACACTGAACTGTATTAATTCAATATAAAGAAATTAGGTTAAGTTTAAGCAATATATTTTAGATGGTGCACATACAAATCAACTTTGCTGTTTAACAGGGTAGTATTTTCAGATTTCTCAACTCTAGATGTGTTTCCTAATCTACTCCCCTCCCCTCTAAACTTTTACTCCTTTGATGCTGTCCTGGTGAAGTCCCCAAGGCTCCTCACTGACAAAGCAGAAACATGAAGATCACATATGACTCTTAAAACTGAAAGGAGGAGGCACAAAATGTAATCAGTTAAGTAAGATTAAGTCTGTTGGCATTGTAATGGGGTGCTTGAAGGTAGTTTTAGGTTCTTAGGACCTTAGTACAAAAAGTGTAAGAAGAATAAAATAGAAAAACAGGACCTGGGGATAGGTGCAGTTAAACTGGCTGATGGGTGGAGGGGCAGGATGATTGCTATTTTAATGAACCCATTAAGTTGGTGCAAACATCTACTGGGGAGTATCCCAGACAAGCAAATGTCCTGGATGGGAGCAATTAAGCTATCTGATAAGTAGAGGGATAAGATAATTCCTATATTTGTTGTGTTAATCAAGCTGGTGCTTCAAAGACTGCCAGCGGTGATGAAGATTGTTGGAAGAAGTAAATGACTCTCAAAGACCACCATCAAATTTTGTATGTATGTGGGAAACTTTCTGGGAAATGATGCAATTCATGTGTAGCCTCATGTATGCCTAGATGACTACATAAGGATGGCCTGTGTGGCAATACGGGGACGCATGTTAGGAGGAGCTATCCCCCGTGCCTCCCCGCACAGCAATAAAGAATACCTGCTTGTCAAATAGAAAACTTCGTTGGCGAGTTTGTTCTTGAAGTTTTCTCCGAATCAAAACAGAGCAGCACTTGCAATGAAAAGTTGGTTTACATGGATATAAGTTGAAGACTATAAGCTTTAAGGGTCTAGTTTACTTGAACCTGTGTTAGGTTGAGCTTAGCCAGCTGTCAGATGGGCACCCAGCCACTCTCTTGCTGCTCTTCCTCAACAAGAAGTGTGCAGAAAATAATGTGAAAAAACTCGGGAGTTGGCAAAGAGACAGGGAGATCCTTTACCAACTACCGTCACAGGCAAAACATGTAAGACTTGGGGAAACTTACTTTATTTTATTCTATTGCCAATTAAACCCAGAGTTGGATGGCATGAAAAAAAGACAAATTCCACACACACACCCCCCTTTATTCCTAGGATCACATTTATCTTTATTCCTGACTCTTACTTCTTCCTCCCAAGTGGCACAGGGAGATGGGGAACGGCAGACTGTGGTCAGCCCCTAGCAGCTCCTCTCCACTGCTCCTTCCTCCTCATGCTTTTCCCTGCTCCAGACTGGGTCTTTCCCACGGGCTGCAGGGTAGCCCCTGCCCCACTGGGTCACTCCCTGTGCAGCAGGGACATCTCCACCCGGAGCCACTCACTTGTCCTCCCCAAGCACTCTCCCAGAGAGTGACCTGCTCTGCCCTCGGGGCTTGCAGAGCTGTTTCTCATTCGGCTCCCCTCAGCCCTGGCTGCCGGGCACCATTTTCCCTTTGTTACCCAGGGTTTCCCCTAGGCACCTGCCCTTGGCTGAGAGGCTTGGGTCTGCCTTGCAGTGGGGCCGTTGTAGCCCGCACTGGGCAGCACCAGCCTCTCAGCACAGGGGACACCCAGGCAGTGCCTCAGTGCTGGTGGTGCTGACAGCATATGGGCACCAGTACAGTACCTATCTGTGAAACAAGGTACCAGTCACAGGATAAAAGATAGTTCCAGAAAGCCCTGGCATCTAAAAATCTACTCTGTTTAATATTTCATGAGCTTTGCTCTCTTAAAATTTCTTTTAATTTGCTTCATTCACCTGCTATTAAAATCCACTCAGTATGCTTATACCATATTAAAAGCCCACCATTGGGAAAATAGTTGTGCATTCTGGAAGTCCGAATGAAGCAGTGAGGCCAACCTGCTTTTAATGTCTATTTTTAAGCAGTCTGTCTCTCTTAGCCTGGAGAACTTAATGCCAATCTAAGACGCATTACCTTCTTTTTCTCCTTTAGTAAATTCACAGTGATCATAGTTGCAAGCCTCAGCAGTGAAGACAGAGTTTGTTTCATGAGCATTTTATTTTATGAGTACTACGGTCGGAATTTCCTCATCTCGAACTCAGTCAATGCAAACTCATTGCCTAGAATAAAACAGTACTTCCATCTCTGATGCATGCCTTTCTTAATTTAATTTTTCCTTTAACTTAATTTGTCTGGCTACTTCAAAATTTTTTTTGTCTCATTCTCAGTCTGAAATATTATTTCTTTTTAATCTGAAAAAGATAGAGGGGCAGGATTTTTTGAGCCTGTAAAAATTATGCAAGTCTTGCAAGATTTTGGGGTTGATATTGAAATGCTAAGCATGGGACATTTTAATAGAACTTGGAATTACCTAATCAAGAAAGAGGTTTACTTGGAAGAATTACTTGTCTTCACTCTGTTCCCTTACCTTCCTGTAGTGCTCCTACAGTACAACTGCGGAAGTAGGTTATAAGCATGCTTACTGACACGCAGCTGCCAGCAATGAACTTCCTTCAGACAGTGAAGCTGTAGGTCTCAGAGTAGAAACCTCCAATGTAAGTACAGCCAGAGGCATCTTCCTGGCAAAATTTGGTATATAGTGTTTATTCTTGTCCTCTGCAGATAACACTGAAGACTTATTCACCTGCAAGAGCTATGCAATTACAGCAATATTTCCTATCCCAAATGATCAGTAAGAAATGGGGGAAGGCAGCAGGGGTGTGGAGGTGGAAGAGGTGCTGGGGGCTCCCTCTTAATATTTCTTTTGCAAAACAAGAATAAGTTTCAATATCTTTTTTTGTAAGCATAGCTTTTACTTATACCTGATAGCTCTTGAATAACACACAGATTGTCCTCAGCTGCCTAACATAAGTTTAACCTCCAGTTTTATTCACCTACTTCTACCACCAAATGAGAGCTAAGTATAGGTTTATGTGACTGCAACAAGTCATTATTGCTTTCTTATTAGCCATGTCTAATTTTTGCTTTATGGTTAAACAGTTCACCTTCTGTCATCAGAATAGCTATCTCATTATCCTGTGTTTATTTTACAGCTCTTGCCAGACATTCTTATATTTGTTTTTAAAATACATAAAGACATTCACCTTGTAAAACTTCCCATGCATCTTAGTTCCAGAGTTACAAGCATTTTACTTTCAGCTAGAAATAGATGGAAACCACAAAATATCTTAATCTTATTTTTACTCCATTCCCTCACTGAAGCTGCCTTTGCTTGTCTTTAACAGATCCCTTTTATTTACTTGTTATGTTCAACCTGGAACACATATTTATATCTCTGTGCTTCAGGCTTACCTGAAGAAAGCTTATGTTTTGTTTTAGCCTCCTTTCCCTTCAGCTTCTTCCACTCTCCTACATCCCACACAGCCACTCTGCAAAGCTGAGGTAGAGCGTTGTAGTGTCCTGATGGCCTGCCTTTCCAAGAAAGCAGCTTGTTCACAATCATTTTATTGCAATTACAAAATTTCACTGTATTCTTTAACTCAAAATATTGGTGCAAAAGAGGTGAACAGCACCTCTTACAGTGCAATTAAACTGTATATTCCCTGTGGAAAAGAAATACTCCTCTCTGTTGTATGTCAATAAAAGGAAGTAATCTTCTGCCTCTACTTTGGGTATGCTGTCAGGAGTTGTAGCCCTGTTATCAGCATATGTTCAGACTGCTTTAAGTACCATGGCCTTCAAAATATGTTTTGCAGCAGTGAGAGGATGAATATTTAAGGAATGGATGTCACAGGCGGGGACTAAAATTGTGCCCAGCAGTGGGGAGCTCACACGCATCAAACCTCCTTATGGTTCCAGCCAGCTCTGAGGGGATGGCACCACTGTTGGAGATAGCCTGCCAGGTGCCATGGAGTCCATCTGGTCCAAAAAGGGGGCACTCATTTCCATGGACTAGTCAGAGCTCCTTGGGAAGCTGCTCAACAAGTCAGGCCTCAACACCCTGCTGGTGCAGGATCTGCTGGAGAAGGGACAAGGCCAGTTGTTCTGGTAGAAGCATAAGCAGCGTGTCGCTGCCATGTAGCCATGACAAGGAACAGTGGTGAAAAACTCTGAGAGCACTTTCTTCTAAAGAAATTTTAGCTAATTATTAATCAGTCTATGCTTCTTTTCAACTCATTTGTTTTCTCAGTTTTTTGCCTCTTAGAGCTCCCCCCAGATCATTTGAAGTAGGTTTTTAAGATCAATATTTGCTTAACTATGGAAACAGTTAGGTACTTCTAAAAAACCCATACAACAGCAAAACTGATGAATTGTAAAAGGGGGAGGAGAGGCAGGAACATGCACAATGTCCTGTCAACCTCAGATAAAGATAGCATTTACTGAGAGGCTGAAATACCTGTGCACCAAGGAAACTGTTGAAATAAAAGCAGGTCTATGTAGTCTAATATACTTTTAGTGGTCTTCCACTGATATGCCAAGCTTTGACATAGTGGAAGAAACTTAAAGCTTTCAAGACAGTTTTGTACTCAAGGATACAGAAGCGATGATATTCCTCAGAAATTTAAGAAAGCTATATGAGTGATTCTGGCCAACTCATGTTTTATCTTTATGCATATTCTGCCACACGGTATCAAAAACATGTGCCCTCCTTCTGTGGAACTTCTGCTGAGCCACAGTATATTAACAGAAAATAAAAAGTGTGCTACCAAAACATCATTCTCCTGAATCTTATTTATCAAACGTAGAAAAAAAAAAAAAAGAGAGTACACATTCTTATATAAAAAAATAACACTAAAACTGAGTAAAATATGTTTTTACTGGTTCTCTACTGATCTTTCCTAGACCATGAATGTTGGGTGCATAGCTCATGGTGAAGTCTGTGGTAGTGCATTTTTACTGTGAAAGCAAGAAATGTATCCACAGTACAATGATACTCTTATTTTGCTACCAGAAGGAATGTTTCTTTTCTTGTGTCCTGACACAAAATTGAAGTTCCTGGTATAAGATGGATTATCAAAACATTGCCTGAGAATTTAGAAGTCCCTTCCAAATCCTTTCATTTTGAAATAGCCCAAATAGGTGGCTTCATGGCAAGATACTGTTTAATAGTATCTGTGAGAAGAATGATATGTTTCTGTTAATTCATATCTAGCAGCACCTTTAGGCTGGAATGTACATTGCTGCAAGAAACTCACAGATTTATCAGATGCTGTCTATTTGAAATTGGAAGTAAGACACTGTAAAATCCTGAACCTGTAAATACAATGCAAGCACTGGAACTCTTTCTCTCCAGTGGGAATTAGGACTATAAGGAGGAGGGGGTGATCATACATGGCAATATTTGCTGAGAAATATCTTGTGTTTAAATGCAATTATACAGTGGTATCTTTAACAAATAAAAAATTTAAAGTTACAGAATCAGGAGAATTTTATCCTTCCACAGGAGAAGCAAAGGCAATAATACCTTAATTTGAAGGACATTTGCTACTTAGCAACATCCAGTTACTAGAATGTAACAGAATAATTCTTATTCTAGGTGTTAGAGGGCAATGATATTTTCTCAAACATTAGTTCATTAATGTATTCCCATGGCATTCAAAGATTCTTATCTAAAAGGTGCTAATACATATGGAAAGTGCTCATATAAAAAAAAAAGACCAAACATTTAATTTAGGGTCTTTTATTCAGTTATAGAACACCATATGGCTGGAATTCCAGTATAGGAAACATTTCAAAGCTAAATTTTCTTAATTGCTATACCAAAAAACTTGCTCTCCTCTATTTGCCTTCCTCTCCCCGATATGATTTGTCTTCCATTTAAAGCAGTCATCTGCTAAAATTAGTGAATATATTAATTAATTATGCAGCTTTTGAACACTTTTATTGTTATGCTGTCTTCCATTAAACGTGGCTAATGGCATCTTTTTCTTATGTGTCAACAGCTCATTTTGTCATATTTATTGTGCAATAACTCAGTATCTTACTAATAATGAATCTCTACTACTAAGTAATAATTCTTGTAGAAAGCTGTTCACAGAAACATAGAAAAATGCCAGTGTTAATAATAGCAAACTATTAGTTACAGAGGCATCCTAATTATATTTAGTTTCATTTAACTATGAATAAATTACATATATGGAGTGTATCTGAGTTCAAGTATGGCATGAAATTGATTTTCTATTCTAGAACAATGTGCTTAGCACTTCAAACTTCATTAACAGAACTTTTCCTCTGAAAGCAGCAGTGAGAAAAGAAAATGTTTTTGGGGAATCCACCTGTGAATTTGTTCATCTGGAGAGCAGATAAGTCTTCTGATAAAAGACCCTTTCTTTCACTAAATAACTAATACTTATGACTCATATGCAGTTAAGTGTCTCTTTCCTCTACATATTCAAGCATTTCTAAAATCTTTGAAGCATTTAAAATGACAGCACATTAGTGTAGTTGCCAAGTTCTGTCATCGTATTTTTTTTCTTAATAGGTAAAAAAGCTTGTAGAATTGAAGGATCCCTGGGCTAAAGAAATATGAGTCTTAGGTGCCAGCATCCAGGATGGAAACCTGAAACGTGTTAACACAGAGATAGATGTCTCAGCATGGGTTTCACAAGAAGCAAGAACCAGCTAGGTAATCATTGTTCAGCTCTTTGTAGTTAATACAGAAATTCTGAAGATTTATCAGGATTCATCTTTTGCATTTTGTCTTTCATGCCTCACTAGGCACCACAGGGATGTATCTCCCATGTGAGGTACAAGGCCTAAGAGTTGTCTGCTGTTTTAATTTCTCCCATATAACACACTTGGGCTCATCCTTCGAATATGACAAGGGAAGTTTTCCTTCCCATTTTTTTAACAGTGTGGTGGTCAGAGACTTGGCCAGACAGTAGAAGATCGAGGTTTAATTTCCTGCCTGCCTAAGGAACTTCAAAAACATTCTGTTATTTCCCAAGAAAGACACTTACCTTACAAACTGTTCAGCCCTGCTGAGGCTGTGTAGCTTGGCAGAAGAGAATGAAAAATTAATTAGGCCAGAGAGAGAGAAAAATGTTCATGATGCTCTAGAGAGCTGGTTTGGGCATGCAAAATTAATCCATGGGATGAATGTGAGGAAAGACTCTCATGCAGATTTCTGTTGTGTGAAGTAACCATAGTATATATCATCAGAAATTACATGCTCCCCAAGATTTGAGCTGGTGACAGAACTACCTTCTTATACTGGCTGCATAAGTAGATGTATGCTAACATTTTTTCTACTTTTTAACAAACTCATCTGTGCTGTTCTAAAATTTTTATTCATGTGTGCTCCCAACTATTACAATAAAGCAGAGGTTTTCATGGGTAAAGATGGCCAGAGAGAAAAATAAGTTCTCTCCCACTCTTGTATTACCAGTTCTGTTTGCTTTCTGGATAGATGGAAAGGTATCTGTTTACATTATGATGTTCTGGAGAAAATTACCCAGTCAGTAAAGTAAGCAGCCAAAAGAGTTACGAAGGGCTTGTAGAGATCCAAGGAGTGAAATTGAAAGAAAGGCATGCTTAAACTGCTTATATTAAGATCAAATCCAAATAATTTCTCCTTCTTTTTCAGTCCAGATAACAAGCTTATTTTTCAACAAAGTCGGAGACTCAGTCTCTGCAGGAGAGAATTCTGGATTAGAGAAGGATGTTAGCTTTTATATCCAGTCTTTCTCTTGTATCATATGAAGTTCAATTCTACCTTTCTACATAGCTTATTAATTACTGAGATGGCACCAACAGTCTCACTTCCCGATTTTTATCTATCCTCTCCTCTTTAAATGGTAGCATTACTTTGGCAGTCCAGGTGCTACCGCTGGCTTAGTATGAAAGCCAGAGGGAAAGAACTCATTAGATGCCTCTGCTTTGTCTATATCCTTATTTGTGAGGTGACTGACTTCATCTAATAAGAGTCCATTGTTATCTCAGATCCTTCTTTTACTGCTAATATATTTCTAAAGCCCTTTTGTCCTTCACAGCAGAATATGCATTCATGATCTGGGAGTAAACAAAGGCAATGAAACCAAAACATCTACCTCTTTAGAGTGAAAAATTAACTAAGCCCAAGCTGCAATTCCTAACATCACGCTTAGACCCTTTCTCTTCTCTTTAAGCCTAACCTAAGAATTTTTAACGGTGTTACTGGTGGGCATCACAGAAAATAAAAGCTTTAAGGAGCATTTTAGAACACCAGGAAAATGAAACATTTGTGGTTTGGTTTTTTTGGGTGTTTTTTGGTTGTTTGTTTGTTTTGGGTTTTTTTTTCCTATGAGATTTCATAGCAACAAACCACAAAAAAATCTGAGTTTGTTTTGCCTTAGTAGTAAAGCCAGCTATGCCTAAGCATTTCAGAAGAAACAAGTGCTGGGGAATATGGCATTTGAAAGTGAATGAACTTCTACATCGTGAAGACTCCATATGGCTTCACAAAGTACTAAACAATGATACTGTGCGCAGGACATTCACAGTGCAAGGATATTATCAGTGGCTACCTTCTGTTATGACCCACATTCTTGTCCTTCCCTAGCTTTTATAATCTTTTTCCCCATAACTGAAGAGTCCTAGCACACACAATGAGAAAGAAAACATGAGTAACAATACAGAGCTACTTTTCTCTCTTTGCATTTCAATACCTATGGCTTCCCCATAGATACCTCTAATTTTGTCATAGCTATTATTTATTCATGAATATTCATGAAAGCTCAGCTTTGTTTTGTTTTATGGGAGAGACTTCAAGCAGTTTTGATTATCTCAGGGCTGGCAAAGACAACTGTAAAAAATTCCTGCAACAATATTCTCTGGTTTGATGCAATCCATGCACAACAAACATATGAATCTCATTGGGCAATCACTTTTGAACCCTTAGTTTCAAAATATCATCAGGGAAATTAAAAAAATGCTAATTTTTCAAGAAAATTAATACTTTTATAAATTTTGAAAGTGCTTTGTTGCAAAACTCATCTTCGCAATGCTTGAGGCAGTTTTAAATGGTTTTGTTTCTATAGCTCCCTGAAAATATTGCTGGTAATGAATGCTATGATTGGGAAGCAAAAATTGGCTACTGTTCTTACTGTGAGTACCCCAGAGGTTACACATAGTGAGAAATTCTGCTACAGCAGCCTATTTTAAAGTCTGTAGAACCAGCCCATAAGCACGACATCCTATTTATACACAATGGATATTTTGTGATTGTCAATAACTAGAAGCATTCTGATTACAACTTATGATTGTTTTTGTACACCTCATAGTGAATACATTCTTTACCCTACAGCAATTACCGATGATCATTATGTGGCAATTGAAGCAAAAATGCACCTGAAATAGACAGAATTGTTTTTAAGATACCAGGAGAAAAAGAAAGAGTTAACTTTTCATTTCCATACCAGTCAGGCAATGCAATAGAGTTTAGATTTGTTTTTGATCATTATTTATTACTTTAGAGTTGCTTTATAAGTAGGAAGTCCATCTTCAACTGTTTCGTTATCATTTAAATAGTCATCTTGAAATTAATTTAATAGGAAATAGTAACATGAGCACCTGCATAGCAAGTTGAAAACCAGCCAATGCTGTCTTATATTTTGATCTCAAATTTGAAACTAGAAATTCAGACAGCAGCATGAGAAATGCCAACTTATGAAATTAAGATGATGGGCAGTATTTAATGTATTGATGTGACAACCTCAAATCAAGGTATGGAATGGAACAGGTGCTGACCTACATTATAGAAGGAAGATTCAAATGAAATATGTGTCAAGTGAAATGTGACAATTGCTTTTTGTTGGTGGTGGTGGATGGTTGTTAAAAAATGGACACAATGAGGCCATAGGCCAGTGGATGGAAGAGACTTGGCAGTAGTGAACCAAAGGCTTTTTGGCCTGGACTGGAGGTTACTAATGAACATGTATGTGCAGAAGGACTGAGCAAGTTGGCACAGAAAGTTGCGGAGACAGATATAGCGAGAAGGAACTGATAACTGTAACCTTGAAGCACAGCTGCAGGCCTTAACGAGCTTGGACTTGAGACAGGTTTGGAAAACAGCAAAGAAGAAGGTTTGGAAAACAACACAGAAGAAGAAACTGCAAGGGTGGGGGGTACTACGAGTGTATCTCTGTATTGTAACCAATCATGTACTGACGAGTATGCATAGGTAGCCAATCATATACTGCTTAGTGTAACCCATAAGAGTATATAACTGGGACCCTCAGATGAAATAAACGAGCTTGATGTGTGATCATATTGATTGTCATCATCCTCCCATCACAGCAAGGGTCCTCGCCTACCGCATTTTAAAGCATAACAAGCAAGATTCAGACTTCCTGAGGACACTACAGTGACACCTATTGAATCTTTTCTTACTTGATACTTTTATTAATGATCTGGAAGAGAGAATAAACATTATTTTTATCCACTTCCTTGCTAAATGATCTAAATACTGAAAAAAATAGAGGTAAATGGAGAATAAGCAAGAATATAACATCTGGGGGCTTGGAAAAATGAATAGTGGTAGTTTTAATAATATGAAATATTTTCCACAGAAGTGAAGGTCAAGAGGAGGACTAGAAATTATAATGAAGTTCAAGATAGCAGTAGGCATTTTGATAAAGGTGGTTTCACACATGTGGAAAGAAATCTGAAGTTGTTTTGCAGCTTTTGATTTCTTCATGTGCGTGAAGACACAATAATAATTCAATTTATGTGACTTTGATATGAACACTCGTGGAATATACTGTTGGTTTGGGTTTGTGGGTTTTTTTTTTCTTTGCAAGGGAGGTATTGACAAGTAAGTATCTAAATGGAATAGCAACAAATTATTTAATAAGGGAGTTGGAGGCATTATCTTATAATGTGTTGATTGGCTAAGCAATGCCTGAAGGAAGGAAAAGGCAAAGGAGAGATGAGGGTAGGTGAGAAAAGGACAAAACAGTATTATGTAAACTGTGATAACTAAGGGAAGTGGCTATAAAAGTAAAGAAAAGAACTGGCTGCATAAGAAACACATTTCTGTTAGATTAGAAGCAGTCAGACATCAAAATAATATTTTCAGTGAAGTGGTAGGCTTCCTGTGACCCAAAACACCATGAAGTGTGGCATGGAAAAAATAAAAATCTGTATTAGAATTGCAGAATCTAATATTTTCTCTTGAATTCTTGCTTTTTGTGATTTACATCTGTTGCTGTAAGTGAATGTGCCATTTTTTTGACTAATAATTTGAATTAGTATGATGCATGAAACAGTGCTGTTAAATAAAGAGCATACAACATCTTAGGGGGAAAATTATCAAAATTTGTTTTAAAACAGAAATTTTAATATTTAATATTTTAATAATTGTCATTATTGTGGTCTTTTTGAGGAGTTCAGTCATTTCCAGAACTTCTTTAGGTCAATGAGCATGCATTTCTTCAGTATTAAAGTGGCAAAGTCTTTATTGTGCAATAATATTTTAATCCTATTCACCTTGAAGATTACTGGGGAAGAAAATGGCATTTCTTGATTAAAAGTCAAAAAAGTAACCATAAAGCATGCTGGATTTGATCCTTAGGCCCTTATTAATACACTAGAATTGTACAAATTGCATTTCTTGATGCTATTAATACTGCTAAAGTGGTACAACCATTTCTAGAATGGAGACTATTTTAATGATTCACAGTTCCTTAGAGAGTAGTAATTATTTTCCTATGGAAAAACAGTAATAGCTTTAGAAAAAAAAAAAATAAATAAATGTGATTAATGGAGCCATAACATGGTTCTCAAGCTATAGACCATTCAGTGTTGCACAAGATGAATCCAAACCACCAGGTATGTTGCATTTCCTGGAAGAACATGGAGGCTGAGAATGAGCATGGACAGAATGACAAAATGCTTCACACTGTGTGTGCTCACAAAGCAGTCTATGTGCCAAAATGAATGAGAAAATGGATGGATGGATAGATGGATGAATGGATGGATGGATGGAGGGATGGACAGACGGATGGACGGACAAATGGAAGGATGGATGGATTTCTATCCTGGATTTGGAGAAGGCTGAGGTTCTAAATGACTTCTTTGCCCCAGTCTTCACTGGCAAATGCTTTGACTACACCACACAAGTCTTGGAAAGAAGATACAGGGACTGTGAGAATGAAGACCCTACGACCACTGTAGGAGAGGATCTGATTGGAAACCATCTTAAGAACTGAACATGCACAGGTCCATGGGACCTGATGAAATCCATCCGCGGGTCCTGAAGGAGCTGGCAAATGAAGTTGCTAAGCCACTCTCCATCATATTTGAAAAATCATGGCAGTCAGG
>JAOEHY010004446.1:5963-32655 GCA_025447955.1 Psilopsiagon aurifrons | reverse complement strand
TGGGCTCGGCCCCGCCGGGGGAGCCCAGCCACGGGCGGCGGCGGCGGGCAGCGCGGAGCCGGGCGAGCTCATCGGGCGGGCGCTGGATTTCAAGAGCGAAGGGGCGCAGTGCTACAAGGACAAGAAATTCCGGGAGGCCATCGGCAAGTACCACCGCGCCCTCCTGGAGCTCAAGGCTCTGCTGCTGCTGCTGAGCCAGGAGCCGCCCGGGCAGCGCCCTCCCTCCGCTGCCGCCGCTGCCGGGCTCAGCGAGGAGCAGCGGCAGGCGGTGGAGGCCATCGAGGTTGACTGCTACAACAGCCTGGCAGGTCAGCGGGGCCGTTGGGAGAGGGGCGGCGGGTACCCCACACCTTCTCCGGCAGCCCTCCCTTCCCCTCCGCAGAGCAGCGCTGCCTCACTTCTCTGCTCATCTCATCTCCTTTCCTTCCTCTGCCTTCCATTTTCATCACTGCTCTCACGCCGGGCGCAGGAGGGCTGCCGGTGCCCGCCTCGGTGCCCGCTGCCCCAGGTAGTGTTGGCTGGGTGGGGGCTCAGGCTCGGCCGCCCCTCACCCTGGGGCTCGGCTCCGGCCCTTCCCCGCTGGCCGGTCCTTGTGCCCTACCCTGGCCGCAGGTGATGGGGCGGACACGGCGCGGCCGTGGGACGCTTAGACTTAAGAAATTGTGGCTCGTGGGTCAGCTGAGATTGCGGGCTGCTTTTCATCCTCAGCCCGAGATGTCCTTCAGTGCCTGCACCACAGCTCTTGTTCGGGTGCCTGTAATTAACAGTATTACAGGGAGGGAAGACTCCTTCTACCACATCTGATGTAAGGAAGGGGAAGGGTTTGGGCGCCACTGCAGTAGCTCCAAATAGTGCTAGATATAAAAAGAATTTTTTTCCCTCTTAGCCATGAAAGTTGAAAGCAAATGTAGTCCTGGCTTCACGCTGGCTATCAGTCATCATTGTGGTTAGTAGACATTTGATCATCTCTCCCTTTGCTCCCTGCTATCTGTTTAGAACAAGCGCTGCAGGAAGATGGAGGGGAGCGGTGTGGGGGTTAACTACTTTGTAGTCGAATTCTGAAGTCCTTACAAAGGCAGGACTCCTGTTGACTTCAAGGGGCTTTACTCAAGCAAGAACTGCAGGATCAGAGGTTGGTTTTGGTCCCTAGCAGCTCATGGATTTTTTTCTTTCCAAGCCTGAAAGCATCTCTAAAACAAGAACTCGTGCCTAGGTGTGTGCAGGGGGGAGAGCATTCATAACTTGGGCAAGGTGCACAAAATGTCAACCTTAATAAAGCTTTGTTGTTTTCCAGAAGGTTGACAGGTCACTCATTACCCTTTATATCCTTGGGGGAATAAATGGCAAAAATCAGGATGTTAGTGTGTCAGCAGTCACCATCACTTGTCTTTTGGGCTTCTAGACAGAGTTGGCTAGCTTTGTTTCCTGTTGTCTAGTGCTAAAAAATAGGTGCAGAATAAAGCAAATGGTTTAAAACACCAAGCCAGCATCTTCTCTTGTCTTAATCCATGCCAATCTGTTGTACTTGATATGTCTTTTGGGATGTAATGAGGGGCACAACTTAGCTCCCTTTCATCATGTTTTCTAATATTCTTCCTTCAAAAGCCTGTTGAAATGACATGAAGGGAGAGGCAGGTGAGATTCCAGAGCGATACCATAATTGCAAAACTGTAATTTTGTCTCTCTCCAAATTTCTGTTCCTGGGCTTATTAAAATCCATTATATTTGGCAAGGATCATTTAGTTTGCACAGGGTTGTGCAAAGAGCCTATAATATTCGGAACAATACAGCTTGGCAAGTTCCTGGGCTTGAAGAAGTACTCACAGGCAATATCTCTGCTAGATACAAATGAGATGTGGTAGGTAGAAGGTAAATGAAGGAGGAGGGATGGAATTTGTTTCTGTGGCACTTTCTGCTGAGTACACAGGTTCTGTTTGCTAGGAATGTGTCTGCTCCTGCTGATGAAGTTGTCCTGTGCCATGGTCATTGTCCAGCTCATCTGTTTACCATTCTGGGTGTGTATGGAGTATTTTGTTTTGCTGTTGGTTGTATTGGATCTTGTCAGTGTGAGAAACGTGCTCCATCTTTAACCTAGATTGGAACAGATTTTTCCCTAAATTTAACCAGTGTGAACACAGGAGGAGATGAGCAAAATTAACCCTGGAGTTGCAAGCAGTGCTTTTCCTGGGATAACCTCACAGCAGGTCAAGCTGTCATTTTGCACAGGCAGCTGTCACATGTTTTCAGTAGATGGCATGCACCGAGCAGAGAATGGCATTTCTCTCAGAAATGCTTAGCTTCATGTGTGTCTGCTGGGCTATCTGCAACCAGTGTTGGAAAAATGCCCTGTGTGATGGAGAGGGGTGTGCACTTCAGCTGGAATTGCAGTGTTGCTACTCATAGCCCAGTCACAGAGCTCCTATTCTAGCAGGAGCACCTACAAATTCATGTCTGAAGGGAAGAGGGGGGAAGGAGTTTCCCCAGAAATGTCACAATAATTTCTATGCCTTTCTAATGGCAACTTCAAGAGATGCAGCAGTGGAACTTTATTTTCTAAGCGTGGTGCAGCAGAAGCCACCCATTTCTTCACACAGTGGGCAGGGGCACCAACGCATACTGTTAGGGTGAAATCAGTGTTATTTGTCATGAGTAAGAAAGGAGACACATGGAGTTTTGCTTCTCAAAGCTGAATGGGTGCCTGGAGCTGTTTTTGAAATAAATAAATCTGCATAGTGCAACGAGCATAGCAGCCCTACATGTTAATTCTAGAGAAAGCAGTTTTCCCTTAGCTCTGATATATACCCAGTAGCATTAGCAGCTGTCATGCGAGTGTCCTTGTTATCAAGTTCTTTTAGCACCTCCACTTACTCTCTAAGCTTAGCATTTGAGAAGCCCACCTTGCTTTTGAACTGTCATTTTTCATGTGGCCACCACACATCTACCTGTCAGAGATGTTTTGTGTTACTAATACAGATGCACGCGCACACACACACACATACACTTGTTTAGATGCAGCATACGAGTCAGAGGAGAGCATCAACTATATTTAGGTAAACATGCATTTAGCCAAAGAAGTAGGTGAGAAATATGCACCCAAAGAGGATTTGGGGCAGTCTCCTGGGTGAAGGCTGGGGTTGGTTTTTGCTTTAATCTGACTGACTATATGAGTAAGAACATGTGGGCAAACAGTAAACTGTTGTCAGTGCCTGTGTTGCCTCACAGAATGTAAATTTAGGCACAAACCTGCACATAGATTAGCTTTTAGCTCCAGCTTCTTTTGTAGAGCATCTTCAGCAGGCAGTTCTCTTACCATGAGGTAGGGCGGCCAGCTCTTGTCTTTAATTGGAGCCCCACAGTATTCAGTGTTTTCTGAGGTCCTCTGTTGTGGAGCTGAGTGGCACCCCCCAACCTAAACTATTTAGCCTATTTCAAAGGATCCCAGATTGGCTGGGTTTTAAATTCTCATGATTTTATTTTTGGTTTTACATTTTAAATCAGGATTTTAACTGCTTGCCATTGGCAGTACTGCTCACATTTCTTGCGCTAAGCTACTAGCTGGGCTTCAGTTTAAGCTCCAAGAGTTTTGCCTCAAAGGAACGTGCCCTCACATCTGCAAAATCCAGTGCTACCATATTCTTATATGGGCCTGCTGATACCCCTTCGTCTTACCACAAGTGTCGCCAATAAATGTCACCAGAGGCAAGAGCAGCAGCATGCTCAAGGCTCCCAGAAATTGCTAGGGCAGGCAAAGATAAAGCCTACTGGCAGCGTAGAGCCTTGCAGAATGAATGCAGGGTTGTAAGGCAAACAGTCCTTTCTTTATGACTCACTAACTGATGGTCTCTGACCTTGAGGAAGTCACTTGACCTCTTTTTCCCTCACTCAGCCCTATTGAAAAAAAAAGAACAGGGACCACAGTCTCATCCTGATGGTGCATTCAACTGGGTTTCCCCCAAACACCTTCTTTCTAAAGAAGATGAATGTATAAAAAATGCCTGCAGAAAATCAACTGGCCAAATATCCGTCTGGTCTTAGTTGCCTTTCCACTCCTACAGTATCTTTGGTCTAGAATAAGCCTAAATACTTTATATAATGCATGCAGGTAGGGATTATTTACCTACTACAAATGCAACCATTACTCTTGTGAAACACAATGATTATTTTATTCTAGAAGTATTGCCTAAAAGTTTACAGGGTCAAAAGGGGTATGTCTGCTCTGCAGAGAAAAAAAAGTCCTAGTCGTTCCAAAGCAGCAAAATGCTAAGAGTAAGCATAGTTTTAACCTTTTCTCGTGAGGGAATGTTGCAGTGTGATAAGCAAACCTTTGTTAGTTTTCCTAAGTAGGCAGAAATGCAAGAGCTAGTCCTGGCAGGAGAGACAGAACCAGAGGGAGAACCAGATCAGGAGTGGTGCTGGGGGATCTGGGTTTCTAATCTTCACCTTCTGTGATAACCAGATGTATTATCTTCACCAGACCTTTCCATTCCTCAAACCTCAGTTTATATGTCTGCACTTACGACTTCTTGGGGTTACTGAAAGGCTTTGTTAAATACATGAAGGTAAATGAAATGTAATGTGTTTATCTATCCATTCAGGTGTGTTTAGTGTACTACAGGAGTCTTGGCAGGAGGGCACACATAACCTGCACAGAGTGTTTAAAAATGTGGCCATGCAAGATGCATCTCAGCCTGAATAATGAGGTTTGGCCTCCTACACTGGCAGAAATGTGCACTGGTACCATTCATGACTATGTGAAGGTCATCGTGACAGTCCCACGGAGCATGGCATTTCCATCACCGTAGGAACCTCATAAGCACCCCTGGGCTCTAGCTCCCAATCATCACCAGTTGCACAGACTTTGGTGAGCAATCTCACTGAGAAATTCAAGTAAAAATACTTGTAGCACTTAATACAAGCAAAAATATAACTAAATATGGGAAAAGCTGATAAAACTTGTCTCCACTGACCATCCACGAGGACTGCTCACAAGGAGTCTCTGCTAAAATCCTGTCCCAGTATATAGCCGTTAACAAGTACAGACTCTACCAGGACACATGGTTCTGTGGGTGTTAAAGCAGCCTTAGATTGTTGCTTGATGTGAAGGGTTTTTTTATGTGCTGCATCAACAAAAAACACCCTCTGTAATGAAGCTGTGCAGTGAGAAATAAAGACAGCAGCAAACAGAGTAGGTCTGCGCTTTCATGGATTGAGGGGGGGAGTTTCCCAACACTATGGTCAGCCAGAGTGCATGGTGGTATCTTGTTTTACAGGTCTGATGCAATTACTGCTCCTGGTAGGTGACACTGCAGCAGAGAATAAACACAGATAACTATGTGTGTGTTTTTTAGTGATAGGCCTGAACCCTGACATGTACTTAAGAAAAAAGTGGGATTTGAGGAGTCATTGTCATGAACCACTCTTCAGAAATACTAAGTATTTACCTATTCCCTTTAATTTGAAGACCGAAATTCTCCCTGTTGAGGGGTTTTCTTGTACATTGGGAGGATAGGTTGGAAATACATCCAGATGCTAGGGTAGGAGGAGGGATGAAGAGAAACGATGTCAAGTTGCTACCAAAATTGGTTTAAGTGATTCATGTCTGGTAATGTCTCTCTTATGGAGGCAAGAGATGCGTTTTCCTCTATGTACATCGCTATTCTTCCCAAGCTTCTTCAAAACTTGAGGCTCTGGTGGGGTTTTTTTGCAGCCTCTTCTACCACATGTTAAATCCCCTTTGCATGAGGAGAAGCCTGTCCCAGGTGACCTTGTCACCATTTGCCTGAAACAGAACACAGTACTGAGAAGGTACATATCTCCTGGCCAGACTGCTGAGAGGAGCTGCAGTGTGAGTAAGCTGAGATCCATCTAAGACTAGCTACAGCTTACCATGGGAGATGAAGCAGAGGTACCAAAAATCACAAGGCTTCTTCAAGACCAGAGCAGTGGTTAACTTGTTTACCTAATGAGTACTGGTTGTTCTCCACCTTGAGAACAGTGATACGTTTTCTGAGAGTTCTGTGCCACCACATGCTGCCAGCTTTGCTCCATCCTCTTCTGAAATGCTGTCCTAGAGTGTCCTCCAGGAAACGTCCACAACAAGTCACAGGCTCTTACACAGGTTTCCATCAGTGCTATGTTGAAGATGGTTCACCTGATTCAAAAAACCAAAATCAAAGCTGGTTCCTAGTCTGTTGTGAAATACGCTCATGAGTTTCATGGTTACCTCCTTTCCTGGGAGCAGGGCCACCTCTGCATGGTTCAGCAGGTGGCGCATCCTTCTCCTCTTGCTGTTCTCTTGGCCTCAGATCCAGGAATTTCTAACCCAATTCCAGACCTGTTTTCTCCAGCCTTTCTCCTAGAACTGCTTACCAGTTCAGCAGTACATCTCTGGTTCCTCATCAGTGTCCTGTGAGCAGGGCCACTGGTGCTCCAAGAATGGAGGAGCATCAGAAGTTTTCACATTAGGATTTTACAATGAGATCTAATGCATGCCTGTTAAAGACGCTGCTGTGAGGAAAGGAACAGTGCAAGTAAACAGAATAAATAAAACGGGAGGTCTAAATGTTGCCAGGTCCCAGTTTCTTCTTGTCATTGTTCCATCCCACAGAAAACAACAAACAAAAGACTATGAGACTGAGGAAATAAAATGAAGAGAGAGAGAAAATACATAATGAAGTTTTGAGAAAATTTACTGGCTATTTATATTCTTCCTTTTTATTTCATGGGTGAGAAAATGATACAGAAGGAAGATTACTGTTAAAAATCTTGTTTCCAGCTTACTCAGGCGACCATATCAGTCTAACATAATAGACTAAAACAGAGTTAAAAATGCTCTGAAAAAGAGCCAATGTTAACTGTCATTAACTAGAAAGTTGTTATTAATGGCTGCTCAGGAATCTGTCTCCTTTTGTTCATTCCTGCACTGCATCTTGGATAGGAAACAGCTTACGACATTGATCGATGAATGCAGGTAAATCTTGTGATGGCATGGAGCGTTACTATTCTGTTCTCTTTAACAAAGGTTGTAGAGTCAGTTTCTGGAAGCTTTGCTGGAATTGCTGAAAGTAACTTCAGCTGGGGCATGCTCACTTGTGTGAGGCTGGGAGGTGGTGGTAGGACGCTGTTCTTATATGCTTACCAAGGCAGCTGCGAATGCCTACCACTGAAAGTGGGGTAGGAGCAAATAAGTCTGTCTCAACATAGACATTTGGAATTTAGGACAGCACTAGAAACCATACTAAGACAATTCATGGAAATTAATTGGGGACAGTCACATTTTCTGTCTGTGATAACCCAATGCAGAAATGACAGCTGGGAGCTATGATCTTTAGCTGTCATAGCTTGATGTGCCAGACCTCATCTGTTACTATCCATAGGCAATAGCTAATGTCAGGCTCTTAACTTCAAAATCCACTCTATTCTCCCCACTCTCCAAAATTCTTGACACACCATCACCCTGAGGCTCACAGGCTGGATAGCACCATCTGCTTCTCCTTGGCTTTGTCCCATGTACCCTCTTCTCCCATCATATTTCTCAGCTCAGGACGTGAGGCTGCTTATGCAGTCTGTGACTTTACTCTTCGAATTCCTGTACTTGCTCTTCCAGTTGCAATGCACCTAGTTAGACTTCCTGACCTCCCAAAGTTTTGTCCCTTTACAGACTTCCCCCATTTCTGTTCTTCTAGTGAGGCGCTCTCTTCCCCTTTGTTCTCATACTTTGTGCCACAGCACCTTGTTGTGCCTGATTATTTTGAGCTGACTTTGCCTGCAGTATATTAGTGCAGGTTGGACCTTCTCTCTCTTCCTGGCTCTCCTCAAGGCCCATCTCTGGCTGTGACACCTGAGGGAAGCCAGTCCATTGGTGTTGCTTACCTGTTTCACAAGGAGGAGCAACTCTCTAAAACAGCATGTACATGTTCAAGCATGTGACTGTATTCCATATCTTCACATCCTTTGTCACTCACCTTGATAAAATTACCAACTTCTCTGATCAGGGGCATGAATTTTAACACTTGCTTGTCCTGTGTAGCCGTGATCACAGCTTTGCCTATCACACCACCACATACTAATCCTGAAAGACATGTGTAAGTCACCATCCCTAAATCGTTCTGCAACAGCCTCCCAACAGGAATTGAGGGGTGGGAAACAAACAATCTCATGATGTTTGTACCTCTAGTAGTTGTGTATCTGTTTGCCAAAGAACCCAGGATTGCTTGGTAAATCCCATGTCCCAGGCTCCTGGCTGTTGTGACATCTCCATCCTATTCACTCATATGTACCATCAACAAGGCAGGAACTGCAACTCTGTCGATGTCCCTAGGTGGAAAGAACACCATTCTTACACTGCCACATAAGCCTTTCAGGATTGGGGACACTGATTTTCCATTGCAAGGCTACAACATTTTTCCTTCTCCAACATATCCATGTTTGACAGGTCAAATCTCTGCCCTACTAAAGCAAATACTTTATTAGCCACTGTTCAGTATTCCTTTTCTGCCTTTAGTAGCAGCACTGCCCATTGCACTTACTTGCTGCCAGTTTAGGGGGCTGTCATGTAGATTGTTCTGCATCGATGGCAGCAGCAAGTCTTTTCATATCAGAGTGGCAGACAGCAAAACTCTGCTAATATAGCTGTCGATCTAGTTGCTTGGGAGCTGCTGGAAAGGAGCACCTAGTTCAGCCAGCAAAGAGCCACCAAACTCCCAAATTTTCATTCCAAAGCTCCTGTGATGCCCAGATTAGAGCTATCAGTTTTCACACCTCTGGTGATATTCTGACCTGGCCACATCAGAGACATCTAAACACCTCATTTCCTACTCAAGGAGACTCAAGTGAGCTATGTGCCTTGCTGTAAGTCACCTTATTGTGTAAAGCAGGAGGGTTCAGGGAGAACCTAATCAGGTAGTGGTGGAAATGTGCTACCCATCTGATGCGTCTGTAAGGCTTAGCCTCACTTCAGGTCATCCCAGTTGGATGCTGCTTATCCTAGGTCTTTTCCAACTGGAAAGACTTAACTCTCGATGAAGAGCAGCAGAGCTGTTTACTGCTACCTGAAGCAGATGGAGAGAATACAAAACAAGCAGCAGGGTATCCTTCCTACATTCCTCAGCATAGTGAGTGCAAGAGGAAATTTACTCCTGGAAGCAAATTAAAAACAGAGAAAGTGTCTGGGACTCAGCATTTATGTCAGACCTTTAGTGCTTCCTTTGGCTATTCCTGGGCTGATGTGTGGGCTGTGCTACCCCTACAGCTAGCATCTAATCCACAAATTCACCCTGATATGGAAAGCATCTTTATGATATAAAAAAAGATCTTTCAACCAGCTGCAGGGAAGAAGCTGTGAGAATTCACAATCTGCCCAAACTCCTGCTCCTAGAGAGGGAGAGGGCAGAATTATATTTTATCCACTCTTTCAGAGAACAAACCCATGGAATGACAGTAGCCTTTCCGAAACAGGAGCTGCCTGGGGAGGTCAACACCTTACTCAGTTGATCTTGCAGAAGCAGAAGGATGAGGAAGGAGCTTGTTATGATGCTCTGGAAAGCCATCATAAGTCAGTTCTAGCCTTTGTTCTGCAAAGGCAGCTTTTTACTTGTCTAGTGTTTCAAAAAGAACCAGATCAGAATCTCTGCCCAATGCCTGTAGCAATTAATCTCTCATCAAACAGCATGATGCAAAGTTAAGCCTCAACTCCTTTAGCCACCATATTTTTTAATACTAGCATAATTCAAATCCTACATTACTATCCTCTTAAATGCTTTACAGTGATTAATTGCTTAAGATATGATAGAGCATTCATGTTGCAAGGAAACCAGAACAGCGCAAGATATTGTGCTATAGATACCTATATTGGAAGTACAAAGAAAATGCATTCATTTTCCTTTTTACATTCTCTATTGTGACAGAGCTCAAACTGAGGCAGCTCAGGAGCTTTGCTCATAAGTGCTTGTGGAGGTAAATTAAATTAATAGATTAATACAAAATATTTTTTAAAACTCAGGGCTGATTAACTTGAGAGTACAGTGCCAGAAGGTGTCATGGCATTAAAGAACCTAATAAGGTTAGAAAAGAAGGCTTAGACACATAACTAATCAGAACATTCACTGCTGTATTAGACAGGATAAGAACTGTAAAGCAAATATTACATTTTCATGCTTGATAACCACTGCTAACTGGTTTGGATTTAAGAATAAACTTCTCTGGGATTTTCATTTCCATGGCCATGATACATAAATGACTCAGTCATCCTGTGATCAGAGAGCGTATTCACATCCTTTTCCTCTTTGGTTGTCTCCAGCTCTTGAGCTCACAATCTAGCAAAAAGTCTTAGTAGTCCCAAAGAGCATGGTCTTAAATTTGGATTATCAACTTCCATCCCAGGTAAATTTACTGCTGTGTACTAACTGATGTAGTTCTTTTTTTAATCACATTGTTGTTTTTGTCCCTTTTGACAGTACCTTCCAACTTCACAGTCAGTAGGGCACCCCTATATTTACATTGGGGTATTAGCAAAACATTAAACAAACTCAAGTCTGAATTTAATTCCTGAGGTATTCTACTAGTGATCTCATCAATATGTTTGTCAGGGCAACCCATTCAGCTTCCTTAGCCACCTCATAATATACTGGTTTTTCACCTTCCCTAGCTGAACTGTAAATGCACAGTCAAAAGGGAATTTTATTAGTGGCCTGATTCAGTGCAATGATTCTGGAGTTCCCGGTGCCTGAAAACAAGCTCTCTACTTGGGGTAGAAGTTACCCTCCGTGTACTCCAAATCACACAAAGGTGCTGCCTAGAATTCTTGCACCACCAGCAATGCAGTGCACAGACATGGTTTGTGATGGGTTTGCAAAGGATCAGAGATCTTTACCTGAAGCACTTTGCCACAGTTTATATTAAAGAGAAGAGATCTTATTAGAGGACTGGCTTTTGCTCCTGCACAGTTCAACCCCTGACTTTTTCAAGCAAATAATATACTGAATCATCCCTCTGGTTTTCAGTTTATTCTTTTTCAGCCTGATCTCCAAAGGAAATTAGTCACGACACGTATGTTTCCTGTGGCCTGTCAGTCCTGTCTCAATAACTTTCAAACCTGTTGGCCAACTGGATTTGAGAGAGAGCTGTCTCGATGGTACTAAGTTTATAAGGTACAAATGGAGGGCAGCAAAGAGGTAAGAATGCTAGAGGCCCATCTGAGTGAAAGCGTGATGCTTAAGCTCACTTTACATCATCTGTCAAAGCTCAGCCAGGTGCTACAGCCTGACACAGCCAGGGTCAACTGGTGCTGTTCCTGACAAACCACTCCTTCCTGTAAGTTTGTTTAGTACATTTATTTAAAGAAAATGAAGTTGAGAACTTTGCTTTATAGCTATGTCTCTTCAATTAGATAGACAACTGTTGACTTGGGCATCATCTTGCTCTTTGATTCTGCCAGTTGTTCTCTCCATCCCTCCCACAAGAGGCCATAAAGGTTTCTCTCTTTCTCAAAGCATCATTAAAATGGAAAGGCTTGGGCTACACTGGATCTGTATAAAGCACATGAATGTGGTACTATTTTAATGACAGAAATGTTCCTTCTTGCCATTTGACCATCTTCTCTATCTGAAAAGTCTTATCCGGCAAGGTTCAAGGGAAAACCAAGAGCATTTCAGTTCCAATCAGTTATACATGGTATGAACACACAAGGAGGTAGCTCAGAGGCAGCCTGCTCTCCACTTTTAAGCAGACTCTGCAATTGTCAGCCCTTTCGTGTGTCCTGGGAGGTGAACTGTGAGCCACCACAGGGCACAGCACACAGATGTCATGCAGCCATGCCATCATGCCTTGTTTGTGGTACAGAATGAAGTGCTAGCTTTCATCCCAAATTGGACATGCTGCAGTAAGCCAGGCTTGAGGCAGTTGTAACATGATAACTGTCAGTGACTTCATTTGAGAGCCTTCAAGCTGTTCCAGCTGCATTTCATAGTCCTGCTGTCAGTTGTTTGAACCATTGAGCAGAGGATTCTTTACCCTTCAGTAGAGAAGGCAGCTAGCAATCCATCACTTACTCCAAAGCTTCTCCCTATTTAATCACTTCCTTGTCTCAGATGGGTTTTACAAAAACCCCCATCAATCCGTTAAGACTTTAATTTCATTGTGTAATGTTCTAGTAAGAATCATAAAATATTTGATAGCACTTGTTAGAGATGGACTTCTGTTGAGCTCCAGGCACCTACCAGATGGTTGTTGCCATCTGATGTTGCTGATCTCTGATAAAATTCTGTGTACTTTTCTCCTGTGAAAACAATAGACCAGATTCCCTCAGTTGGTGTCAACAGCAACAGGAGGCCAGAGAAGGAAAGGTTACGATGTAGATCAGGTGCCACAGTGAGAGAGTAAAGCAGCACAAGGTGAACAAAAGCAAACAGGGAGAAAAAGGCAGTGGAATAAATAGCAACTGGAACAGTAGATCTGCAGGCAAAACATATCTAAAGTCATATTGGTGGGACTAGACTGGACTGCTTGAGTACTGACTTTAAAAGATAGAGACGTGTCAAAGATTCAGAGAGGAGAAAACCTCCAGGGGATTTAACCTGGCAGATCAACAGTAACAGCCTTGGAAAAAACAAACAGAAGGGACTTCCATCTCTTCTAATGTAGCTTCAGAAGGAGCTAGTATTTATGGCTACTATAGAATCAAAATGATCTAGCAGTTGAAAGCTGACTGAAGCTGTTGCTCTACCAGTGCTTTGGTAGGACTTCACTCCTACTCTTCTGTCTGCGAAAATCAAAGGCATGGAGATTACACAATACAATATGAATATCTTAGAATCATAGAATGGTTAGGGTTGGAAGGACCTTAATATCATCTAGTTGTAAGCCCCCTGCCATGAGCAGAGACACCTCCCACTAAACCATGTCACACAAGACTTTGTCCAGCCTGTCCTTGAACACTGCCAGGGATGGAGCATTCACAGCTTCCTTGGGTAACGTGTTCCAGTGACTCCCCACCCTCACAATAAAGAACTTCTTACTTAGATCTGAGTTTAAACCCATTACCCCTTGTCCTATCGCTACAACCCCTGATGAAGAGTCCTTCTCCAGCATCCTTGTAGGCCCCCTTCAGATATTGGAAGGCTGCCGTCAGATCCACCTTAGGCTCTTCATTCTGGTAGAATGAAGATTTGCTGGTACACAGGTAGGGGCAGATTTGGGCTTCTGCAAACAATTCTTGTTCCTTGACACGTAGGTTTTAACTACTTCTTTAATAATTCCATAACTAAGAACTTTCAGTAATTTTGGTTTTGATTTAAAGGACCAGTAACGACAGGAACCGGTAGGTCAAAATACTCTTTCAAAACAGAAGCTATTGAGGATCACATGAGAAGTTTGCTGAAATTTCTTACTTTGTAAAGCTTTGTTCCTCTGAAAGAAAACTGCAATATTATATCACTGGTTTGTGATCAAAAAAAAAAAAAAAAAAAAAGGCATGAATCACCACAAATTTGCTTTTAAGTAGCTTAGAAACAATAATTTCAAAATAATGAATGCTTCTAAAAAGCTGCACTCCTGGAAATTAGAAGAGTTTGCAATACAGGAACATAAACACATAGCAAAGGTGGAAATTATTCATGCCTGCTGTTACTTAAATGCTTACATATCCACATGTCTGGCCAGGATCTAGCTCTGATGTCCTCCAGCAGGACCTTCGGATAGGAATTAGCACTAAATGCTAGCCGTCAAGGAGAGTTTGTGTTCATGCTCTGAGTATTTCAGGGCAATCAATAACAGAACTGCAGAGCTGAACAGCTCTGAACAATTTGAGAGTCTTCTGTCCATAGCCATGTGTGGTTCAAAGGTACAGATAAGACATATCCCAGATAACATTTGTTTAAGCTGTTCTTAAACAATTGCAAAGCTAGAATCCTTCACAACTTCCCCAAGCAGTTTATTTCAGTGCTTCGCTGCTATAAAGTTCTTCCTAGCTGAAACATAAGCCTTGTTCTTACTTCCAGAGTGCAAGAAGAACAGATTGTATCCTGAATATACTGTTCTTTGCATTACAGGTTTGGGTTTTGGGGTTTTATGTTCTTTTTACATATATGAATACTGTTAGCATATCTTCTCTCACTGTTTTCTTGAGGCCTTATATTCTGTCTTCTGTGCTCTCCAACTGTTTCCCTGCTGTACAGTGGTTTTTGTTTGGTCTTTTTTTTCCTGTCTAATTGTGGGACATTTATCTTGCCCCTGTTGAATTACATACTATTTTTATTGAGACACAACCAGTTTGTAGGGATTCTTTGGAATTCTTCCTGTTTTCCAACATACTCCTGCTCCTCACATCAAATTGATGAGGCAGTCTGCAGTCTGTCATTTAGGTCTTTATTGACAATACCAAATACCATGGGGCCTAGAACAGATCAGTGCAGAACCCTGCTTAATATTGTCTTTCACTTTGTTAACAGAGTTAAGTCTGTTCATTTAGACTATGGTCCTTCAATTTGCTTAAGAAAATGTCACTAAAATTTGTCATTTGAGTAGTGTAAAAGCAAAGATATGCAATGTCTACTGTTTCTCCTTTGTCTTCAAGATTGATCAGCCTATCACAGACTAAATTTAAACTGATGTGTTCTGACAGCTCACATTAGCTGTTACTTACCTCTTTGTTATCAGCCCTGTGCTCTCCAAGGATGGCAGTAGGCAAGGTCCCAAGGTGGGCTGCCAGCCACAGAAAGCCTGACACACAGGTTGAGCAGCTCCTTTGAGAACTGCTAGATACCTCTTTACATGCATGATGGTGGACGCATCAGCATACTTCAGTCACTACTGAAGAGAGTCTCTCTCTCCTAGAAAAGCTAATTAGAACATGGAGTCAGGTTCTTTCTTCTGGAAGAGGTATGAAGGACTCCGGAGCAGCAGGGAACTGAAGGAGACCATGTTATATACTGGAAGGAAAGCATGGCCAAGCAGGCAGGATGGGAGGAACAGCTAGTTTGTACAAATTGGGAGAAAGGCTGAGAAGGGGAAGGCTGCTTGGAAAAGGTGGCTTTCTTCGGGCTCTACAAACATTTGTGGATCCACACCTCATTTAGCATTAATCCCTCCCTATGGAGAGAGACAACCTGTCGTACAGTTTGGATTTTAATTTTCCACACATTTCCCTGCAAGCAGAAACATACGGGCATGTTTAGGCATTTTTGGTACCTGGAGAGGAATAAATGAGAGCCACTGGCTGTAAAGCTGTACTGACATTCTGATATTCCCTTTTCATCCCATTAAGGTTGTCCGGGAACTAGGAGTCAGCTGATCAGATTATTGCCAGACATTATCAAGCTGTCTATAATTAGCTTTATATTGGTGAGAAGCCAGAAATCCTCTTTGTTTGCAAGCTTGGACTATAGAGAGAGAAGAGAAACGTTTCATGGAAGAGACTGTTTGGAAACTGCAGATCCTAATTAGTGTCTCAGCCTAGTAGTGAAACTGCATCCAGCATTTCTCTGGTAAAAATAAAAAAGCTTTAAATACCCTCTTTTGAGGAATGCTGGGTTGCATTCTTGAAAGGCACAGCACACATGGAGTTCAGTGCAGATATGGATGCTTTACCACCTCTGCTCTGTTCCCTTCGTGCTTCTTACACTCCTCCATGTTATATGGCTCCTTTTAGTGCCAATCTGGATTAAAAATTCAACACAGGTTAAAACATAAGTTAAAGATTGGGCTGTGCTATCCACATAGAGCCTGTGCAGTCTGCACACTCAGGATCAAGAACTTTAACCTAAGAGAAATTTGGATCCGCATTCCAGTAGTCCAGATCTTTTTATGCTGTACATTAAAATTACAGTAGTTCAAGTCCAAATTTACTTTTAAACTAAGATAACTCTTTACATTTTCAGCATCATCTTATGAAGCACATTCTGCCTGATTTATCTTAGAAATTAATAATAATTCAGATTACTAAAACATGGGTGAAATTTTCAGTCTTGTGTGGTAATGGCATCCCTTTTAATTCTTCCAGTGGACACTGCAAGCTCCATGTGCTCTTTGTAAACCCCATTTACAAAGACTGCAGCATGCAAAGATTAATGATACATCCATTTACAGCATAGTTAGAAGATTGCTGTCTATTCAAAGACAAATATTTTTTTTCTTTTTTCCCCCCTCTGTGTTTTCTTTTTTCTTTTTTTTTTTGTTATATTCCAATAATTTTTCTTCCCACTTACATCAAAGCAGAACTTGTCACTATCATGTTTTAACTTTTCTGAGGAAGAGCATCACTATGAGAGATGCCAAGCTTTCTTAAGTAATGGAAGCACGAGACTCTCCTAGTCTGCCCTATTATTTCAAGTCTTAAAGAGATGAGAATAAAGCCTATTCAATGATATATAAAGGTCTTAATCAAATGTCTGAATAAAACCCTGAAGCAGTTATATCAAAGCATCAATCATGTTTTCCAAAGTAGAACCAGAGCAAGAATATGCACCATCTACCTGCAATTTAAACATATTTTAAGCAAGCTGATGGCTGCTATACTTAGGGCAAGATCATATCAGAAAGCAAAGTATTTTGCAGAGTTTAATTATGGTTATTTCTGGGAATGACATTGTCAGTTTGTGAAATACACATTGAGTTTGTAGTGGCTGGAGTACCTAGCAATCACTAAGGAGTAATAATCCACATAGGCTGTTAAGCTCCAGCAGCAGAGACAAGAATAGATACAGTAAAGAGGGAATATTCACTTCAGATTTAAGCAGTAATGTGTTTAGATAATTCTCTCTGCTTTGCAACTAAACAAATCAATACAGGCTGTGGTTGTTTTTCAGTCTAAGGGCTGGAACCATAGAATGGTTTGGATTGGAAAGGACCTAAAGGTCATCTAGTTGCAGCCCCCTGCCATGAGCAGGGATGCCTCACTCTAGACCATATCGCTCAAGGCTCTGTCCAACCTGGCATTGAACACTGCCAGGGACGGAGCATTTACCACTTCTTTGGGCAACCCATTCCAGTGCCTCACCACCCTCACTGTAGAGAACATCTTCATTATATCTAACCTGAACTTCCCCTGTTTAAGTTTGAACCCATTACCCATTGACCTATTGCTACAGTCCCTGATGAAGAGTCCCGGCATCCTTGTAGGCCCCCTTCTGGAAGGCTGCTATGAGGTCTCCATGAAGCTTCTCTTTTCCAGGCTGTTCTTAACAAAAGGAAAACAAAGGTCATTTGAATTCAGACCCTTCCGCGTGGGTATACAAAGAGTGGTTCAAACAGGTGACTTGCTATTAGCTCTTGCATAAGATACCTGTTCCAGTCTCCAGGGAATATTTTAAGGGCTAGCTTTCAGCACTGCAGGTTAGTACCCCTTGGTGAATGTAGTCAGCAGAGAAAAAGATGATTCAGAGCGGGGATGTGATGGTGGTTAAGTGATCTGCTAGTGGAGCTGCTGCCACATAGGGAGATGAGTTTGCTCTGCTTGGGTTTTACTGCTATAAATGCTCCTCTCGGTCCCCAGGCTGACTGCACTATGTCTATGTCCTTAGCACCTTGACCCAAACACTGAACATCCCTTCTCCCCCCAGACTTTGCCTCCACAAAAGATCTCAACTCCCCACTCATACATCCCTTTCACCACACCAATAATTCTCTGTCTCTGTCCCCCATGGCTCTCAGCCCTGATCTCCCCCTTGCAAGCATCTGTTTCTCTGTCTTTCTGTCATAACTGAGACAATCCCTCTCAGCTTGTTTTCCACTTTCTGCTCTTCTTTCTTCCTGTGACCAATGAGCCAGTAAGAGAAATTTTTGCACTCTCAGTTTCCAGATCCCTGCTTTTCCTAGCTCAGATTGGGCCCAGGGTGGACTGAGTATTCAAAGGATTTGGATACCAAATTCTAGAGCATCTCTACAGTGAACTATCTGCAGTCCTATACTGGTTTTATTTTCAGAAGGTTATCAGTTGGACAGCTATAGATTAGCTAAGGGATAACAGAAGGCACCTGCTTGACACATATGATATCTGCCAGATTTCAGTTTGCAAAGCCAAAGGATGAGAGGGCATGAGGCAAATCCAAAGAGACAGTCACCAGAGATCTTTAACAAGGGAAAAATAAGGTATGTTTCCCTAGCCTGTTTTTAAAAAATACCCGATCAGTCTCGGCTGACAAGCAGACATTAAAGCAGACATGGCACATGGAATATTTTAGTCCAGAAACTTACAAGACCAGTAAAATTACAAGCAACTGACTCTTTCCTACATCGTAAGGACCAAGGCAATCTTAAAAACATGCAGTGCTACGAGCTTTACCTGAGTGATTTCGAACAAGACAGGAGTTTGTGAAACATGAATCGGCAACCCAAGATATTCCTGGAGGGCAAGGACATTTTCATCTCACAAAACAACAGCAAATGGAATTCCTGTTATGACTAACAGTATGCTATGCCCAAGGAGCATGCCACAGGGTAGGGATATGCTGATGATGGCATGGTAATTTGGCTCAGCCTGCTGAGTGTTCTGTAACACAGGTCTTGAGCCTTGCCTACAACAGGAGTTCAGCCACTGGTATAAACTATGTCTGGAGGATTGTTCTGGCATGCAGATTTATCCTTTGATGAAAATTGCCAGGTAGGCAAGGCTCTTGATATAGGCTCTTGTTCAAAATCTCCATGTTAAAACCCTTACATCTTACTTCCAGACTGAATTCTTGGCTCAGACAAAATTAGAAGCCAAAAGTTCAGGCCAAACTGAGCTATTTGCATAACGCACAGAGTTATTCAGACAGAAGAGATTTCTCTGTTAAGATGCTAACTGACAGCACTTCCAGCTGAACTTCATTTTGAGGGCTCAGTGAACAGCTATGAAAGAGAGAAAAGCTGAAAAATTCGGGGTTTTCAGTGAGAGACTGCAGGCATTTCTTGATGCAGGCTATTAGAGAAAGGGTGGAAGAGTGACTTAATCTGAGTCTCAGAGTACCAGTGCAACAAGGAAACAAGCTGTTCAGGGTAGCAAAGGTGTGGCTAGTAATGCACCTGTGGTTAGTAATTGCAGCTAAACAAACAAAAAAATCAGAATAGAAATGTAGTGACATTTCTTAAACAATGAAAGTAATTAACCTTTGGGAGAAGAGAGCTCTCATGGATCTTTTCCAACTGACGCCTGTCAAACCTAGATACATACCTGAAAGACACTCTGGAATTGAAAATTAATTCTAGGTGCAGTAAGACAGAATCCAGATCCCTCAAATGCCAGGATTTAGTTACAACTTCCCACCTATCACTGTAGCTACTGATAAAGGTTAAAGGTATCACATATTTTGACTCTACAGGTGCTCTAATCTTATTTTTACTTAGCCTGGTGCTGAGCAGGGCCACACAAATTAGCTCTAACAGTACAGTTATCTACTGGTACCAGATCTGTACTGCACCACTCAAATTGCTGCATCTCATGGAACTGGCTGGCATAGATTGAATCCTCTTATGAAGAAAAACAGCCAAACTTCCTATTTCCTTGCTTAAACATCAGCAGTCAGTAGGGAAGTATGATGGACAGGGTGCCTCCATTGGAGCTAATAGCATTAACCTTTTCCCCCTCCCCATAGCACATTTCACCCAGTAGTTTCCAATGGCTTATTTACAGCAGGTAGGGACTTTTCATCACCATGTGACATACATAGTTTTAAAAATTAGGAGTTACTTCACACTTAAGCTGACACAATGAATCAGCTGCCAAATTGAGAATGATGACCAAGTATGATGAGAACCATCTCACACTGCAGAGAAGCAGGACAACCCTACATTTTGAGCTGCAGTGATGCTGTACCACAATGATACCTGCAGGGAACAGGAAACTATAGGTTTGCATCTACAAGTAAAGGATACCCTTCTAATCACCAGAGAGCTTCTAGAAATGGTGCTGTATGGGATCAATTTCAAGAAAGCATGAGGAACCTCCTGGATTCAGTCTCTTTGAGTGAGCTCTGTTCCTCAGAAGGATTCACTCTTTTGTTCCTCAAAAGTATATTATGAACTGAGGAGGGTGATGAAGTGCTGATGTGGTAAACAAACACTCCCAGATAGAGATGCATATGTCTGTTTAGGAAAACAGCACGTTTTCAAAACAGCTCTCCCCTGACTTAAGTAGGAAGTACAAGGGTTCCATGTCTCTTCCATTTCTGAAAGCTGTGTTACTAACAGCCTCAATATTTGCATTGAATTACAGTCCATTAAGATCGTTTCAGTCCACCAAGAACTGAAAGCATCCACGTCTAAATATTTATAAGGGAGATACTCCCTCCAGGTTCATTTTCCAGCAGCCTCTTCCAATGCTGGCTCTCCAAATGGCCAACTCTTCCAGCAGAACTGTTTCATGCACATCCATCTGCTCGCTTTGTTCAGATAAACATGCGTCTCTCCTGCTGGCCGTGTGGTACTGACTTGTCTCTGCTGTGTGCATGGTTAGTGGGGATGCCCTGCAGAATCTTTAGTGTGAGTGTGAGTCACATAGAGAACCCAGCTGGGTATCTGGGAGCCCATTTGAGTTTACAAGTTAACAGGGTGTGTGAGACTTCTCTTTTAAACCAATCCATGAAGCAAGTCCAGTATGGAATTACTGAGTTAATACACATGAATAGGCTGCCTGTCATTTTTCACAGAATCCTTTCTATGACTCTGACTGGAAATACCAAGTAATAAATGAACAGAGAGACTGAAATCCACCCCCCTCAGTTTCTCTGAAAGGCACTTTCACAGAATGTGAAAGGCTGGATCAGATTGGCAGCACACAGAAAGCTACTGCCACTGCTGTACATGCTACTGGTCAGCCGATAAACAAAGCAATCCCATTTCCAGGTCTGTGGATCCAGCAGTAAATTTACACAGCCATCTTTTCAACAGCTTTGAAAAATAAAGGAAAATAAGGCAAGTCATTTCAAGCTCCATTAGAAACCCAGTGAGAAAAATCAATGTTTGACAAATAGGAAGGGACAAATTCTGGATAAGGAAATGCCGCTATGCTTAAAAACATCTGTGTGGTTTAACTGGCATTCAAATAAGCAAGCAATCAGATGCCTCTGAAATACCTGTGCTGTTTAATGGCAGGAGCCATTAAAATACATTGAGAGTCCATCATTAAAACAAATGGGACAAAGCTATTGTTGGTAATTACTGTGTCACTCAACCAAACATACCTGCAGTGGGCATAGTTCTGCAGTCCTTGCTCAACATGTGTGTACCATCAGTTCTCTACTGATAAAAGCCTGTTTATGATTGTTCCCAGTTAGCTATTTAAGCTTTAAACGTGTACTTGGACTAGGAATGCATTCTGTCCATGTTAACTGATTTATATACTCGGACTAATTTAGGTTGGAAGAAATCTCTGAATATCAACTGGCCAACCTCCTGCTCATGAAACGTGAAGTGAGGTACAGAGAGGATGCAGAGCTTTCTTTAGGGATGCAGGGGAAGGAGATCACAAATGGTCATATTCCCAACCCAGCATCCTGTCCTCTCAGCTGCAGGCTGCAGTTACCATGCAAAAAATGAAGTCTGTCTTCATTGGTGAAACCTGAACTGTGACAACTTGGATTTCCAGGAGCAGCGAGTCTCCTCCTTGCCAGAGACACACTGAGTAACACCACCTGCCATGGGAAATTTCTCTCCATGTGCTGGCACGTATCACAGCCAGCCTCTGAAATGATCCTTGCAGCGGCATCCTGCCTGCCTTCCCCAGGTTGTGTCATTCCCAAAGTTGCCTTGGATTGCAGTGTCAGGGGGGCTTTAGTCTGCAGAACATTTCCCTAGAGATGTGACTGCACCATGTCCTACTCCTGTCAGTATTCCCCAAACCATTCTTATGCTCAGTACACCTAATGAAGTGTAGCACAAGGGTGAGCACTACAGAAAGCCATGAACAGGGCTGTAAAGCTTGACTCAAGGATCTCCCCTTTTCCTCTTTGTTTTGCTCTTCATTGTGGGAAACTCACTCTGAATTTTATTCAGCTCCTTGACATTTATGCAACAATTATCCTCCAGCACACAGAGTCCTCAGCTTCTTTACTGTGCTTACCTTTCCTTTATAAAGTCAGCAGAACTAACCTCTTGGGATGAACTCGTGTTGCAATACTTTGCAGAAAGCACACAGTGTAGCACATTTGTTGCTGCAGCTGCAGGTGTCTCTGGTTTGCTAGCAGCACATTCTGGGAGGGCAGAGCAGAGCCCCTTATCATTTTCATAGCAAAACTCCATACAGGACCCCCTGGATAACAGGCATTTATATAGTATTTGTAAATCTAAATCTAACAGCCTTGGATTAAGCCAAATACAAAATTCAATCCTGTTTAGTCCCCTTTTTCCTTGTCAGGTAACTGACTGCCTTTTTGCACTTTCCTGAGCTCCAGCCCTCAGTCTGGCTACAGCTGTAGCCAATCACTGCCACGAGACCATACAGACCTGCTCTATGGAGGGAAGTTTATATCCTCCCCCACCCCAGAACAAACACAATCCCTTCACTTTGCAGTGCCAAAAATAGAAGCATTGGTATTTAAATTGCGAACAATTGGATTTGGCCAACAATCCCTATGACTGCACCCTTTGTGAATCACAGGGCTGAGTCATTTCCCTCACCTAAGCTGCTCTCTCCCCCCGTGCAAGTTGCAGGAGCAGGAAGAAATGCCGCACTAATGTTCTCCTGTTTGTCTGTCTGCCCATCGTCCCCATCCCCTGCAGCCTGCCTCCTCCAGGCCGAGCTGGTGAACTATGAGCGAGTCAAAGAGTACTGCCTCAAAGTGCTTCAGAAGGAAGGAGAGAACTTCAAGGCGCTCTATCGATCAGGAGTGGCATTTTACCACCTGGGTGACTTCAACAAGGCCCTCTACTACCTGAAAGAGGCGAGATCCCGCCAGCCAACAGGTATGGGGGGAGCGGGGATATGGCTTTGCATTCAGTGCTTTTTCATTTCTTTTCACCAGCCTTAGCATGTCCCTGACTCAATTGCATTGGTTTCCACAGGGATGAGCATGACTCACTGTATCCTTAGCTCTACTCCCCTTCAAGCACTCTCATGTAGAGCAGCAAGGTTGCAGTGCCCAAAGATTAACTATTGCTGAGGCTGCAGCACAACCTGGAAGATGATGGTATTGCTGGTATGCCGTCTGTGTGGAGAGGATCCTGCCTCTCTCCCTCTGCTGTTATTTTTGAAGAAGAAAGCTGGATGGGGAAGAGTGTATCCTGATCATTACATTTTCTAACTCCAAGAAAAAGCTTTTCTCCTTAGCAAAGCTAGGAGACTATTTAATTCTCAATAGCTATCCCTTCCACCATGTCAGTAAAGGGCTAGTATTTGACTTTGATCAGAGACAGACATTTACTCACAAATCATCCATCAGGACACTTCACCTCTTGCTATGAAATCAGCCACTTGCCTGCTCAAGTATCTGTCATCTTTGGGTCAAAACCCAGCAATTCATTTTGGGACAGCAAAGAAATTATGTATCCAAACAACTTAGCCTTTATGCTAACAGGGAGATAAAACCACACTATGGTTTAAACCATTTCTGTTGAAAGAAAGGACTTTTGTAATACTCAAATAAAAATTAAAGGATCACAAGGAAGGAAAACGAAAGCTTCAGAGTACAGCTTTTCCACCTGAACCCAAGAGAGAAAAGTGAGAACTGGGTGTGAAACAGGAGTGAGCCTGGGTCCTGGGAGAGCACAGGGCTCTTGTGGTGGCTGTGCCCTGGAGCAGGACCAGGGAGGGTGTGCTTTGGTGTGTGCTGGGATCTCCTTCCTCTTCCATAAGGGTGCTTGGTCCCATCTGCTGCGCTTGGCCATGGGCTCCAGGCAGTCTGACAGCACAGCTGTACACTCCACACTCCTTCGGCAAATGTGCTCAAAAGCTCAGTTTAACCTATTTTAGTTTACAGTGCACCCTTCTGCTTTCAGCCATTGAAAGAACCAGGAAATGGAGAAGCTTATGCAAGAGAAAAATAGTCAATGGAAAATAGAAGTCCAAAGCTTGAGGTTCTGACTCGGCTCAGACGTGAAAAAGTCCTTTTAGCTGAACCACTTCACTTCCATTTTTAAAATATGTATTTCTGTGCTCCCTCACCCCACACACCACATGACACTATTTATTTGGTATTCCACATTGCTTCTTGAAATAAATACTAATTTATTCAACAGCAACAGCTTCAGATACCACAGCTTGCTACAGAAGCATACCAGAAAGTATCCCCAAATGCCCTTAATGTATACAGAAAACAGTTCTGGCCTTCAGCTCTGCATCAGAGACTCTTCACTGTTATTGTTAGGCCAGTAAAGGCCATTGTTCCACTGTTTTATTTATGATTATGGAAAACTTGAAGGATATTCAGGGGGAAAGAAGTGAATATATGCAGTAAGAAAGAATGTGGCTGTTAAAACACAGCAGTAGGAATCAGGTAACACTATCAAAAATTGTTTTGTAATCTGGAACAAGTCAGTGTCTCCATCTGCAAGATGCAATTGTTTTCCTTTATCTGAGGTTTCACTAGGCTCACTGGTGAAAGCACTTGGTTATTATTACAGTCATGTTCTATGTGTTCTTTTTTTTTTTTTCCTCTAATAAGGAATGATTTTGGTACAAATCACTGGCAGTTATTCTCTTTGGTGGGGGAGATTTTAACTGGTAAAGAAGAATTAGCTAGCAAAGAGTTTTAGTGTTCTGAAGGTCTGTCGGCACAGCAAATCCCTTATGGCTATTTACTGTCTGTCAAGGGTGAAGGCTGGGTTTGGACTGATTTCTTATGCTACCTCCAAACAAAACTCACAAAAACAAATGGGAATAACACAAGATAATTGTATAACCCTCCTTAATCTAAGGGAGAGGGAACCACTGTTATGTTGCACAAAGAATACATGCAGCCCTCCATGAACTTTGTGTTCAGAGGCTGGTGCAGCATGGGCAGCCAAATGTACTCCTTACCTTCAAGCCTTATTCAGCTCTTTTCCACTGGTGGGGCCACATTTTGTTGAGGTAGGTACTGACTGAGACTGAGACTGGACCATCAGCTGGCCTGGTAGTATCGAACACCCAGTTAGTATCTGCTGGCCCTGCGCTGAAAGCTGATGTTCAGACATCACATGGACTGCACATACAAGACAGATTTCCCACGCTGCATATAGAGCAGGCTCAGAGCCGACTTCAGGAGCTGCTTTCCTGAATCCCTGCAACTCAGAAGTCCTGGGAACAAAATCTGTGCCACAGTGTGTGCGGCACAGATAAGCAACTGGACGCTGAAGCCACAGGGAGAAGTAGAAATGACCTTTAAAATGGCAAGAGGCCACTCTGCGCAAGAACACAGACATAGTCTTAAGAGCTAAGAGACATGTTCTCGTTGCAGCTTTGCATTTCTAGAGGCATACATCTCTTTGTATGCATTTGACCCCTCATCTGAGTTGTCCTTACCTGTTACTTCCACATAAGCAGAAGGGGATCACTTCTTCCTCACTGAGAGGTGAGTCTTCATTAATACTTACATGTAGTTTTGAAATACTTCTGCAAGCAAAGCTAGTATGGTGCAATATTATTTGATGTAAAAGACTTGACAAAGACAGGACTCCACTTCTGTAAACAGAGTACTACTCTTATTGGTGAAATAGTGGCCCTCAAAAAGAAAGCAAAACAAGTAAAAACCTGCCTGGAAGATTTATAATTAGCTCGCAATGGGAGTATCTCCCACCCTCTATCAGGCTACACCTTATTTTGCCCCTGGCTTCCCAGGCGTGTGGAAATCTCCCAGGTGAGTGAAGCTGTGCCATCACCAGCTAGCTCCCTTACCTGCAAGCCAAAGGGAGTTGGCAACCTTTCATTCCCCAGTTATGCATTGAACCCATCTCCACCCCAGCCAGGCGTCGAGTCCCTGCAGGCCCAGGCAGGTTTGATTTCCTAATGTGCTGGTGCAGTTATCACTTATCACCTTCACCAAGCAGACGTTCAACATATGAACGTCAGCAGCAGGGATATGTACCCAGAACTATCAAAGCCTTGAAGGACACAGAGAGGGTGCAGGGAAGTACAGGCAGCACAGCAAGACCCCGGCTGCCTGTACTGCCTTGACACTGCTGGAAGTCAGCTACTTGCCTGCCACATGCACTGATTTTATTTTAGGCCTAAAATTCAGGGCTACCCCCTCAGCTAAATGTCTTCACCTGGGGAGGATGAACAACTAAAACCAATTCTGTTCTTTAAAAAGCTGCTTTAGAATTTGCTGGGATTATATGAAATGCTACTGCATGAACAGCCCAGGGTACTGGTGCAGCTTATCTAGAACGTGGAACAGTAGAACTTCGTGGCTCAGTAAGAATGCCCCTTATGGGGCAAGTAACTTAATCACTGAGTCACACCCTTGGGACTGACCAGGATGAGGCAGTTGAACTTGCAGAAGACTCAGTAGGGAGGTCACAGCAGCATTGCCACAGCTGACTGCTACCCCATGGCACATTTATGGAGAGCACTATGTGTGGGGAAACCCATCCATCTCCCACTGGTTCAGCTCTGGCTGAAGGCACAACTCATGTTCATAGAATCATAGAATAGTTCGGGTTGGAATGGACCTTAAGATCATCTAGATCCAACCCCCTGCCATGGGCAGGGACACCTCATACTAAACCACATCACCCAAGGCTCTGTCCAACCTGGCCTTGAACACCACCAGGGATGGAGCATTCACAACTTCCCTGGGCAACCCAT
>JAOEHY010004445.1:0-19108 GCA_025447955.1 Psilopsiagon aurifrons | reverse complement strand
GGTGAGGCACTGGAATGGGTTGCCCAGGGAAGTTGTGAATGCTCCACTGCTGGTGGTGTTCAAGGCCAGGCTGGACAGAGCCTTGGGTGATATGGTTTAGTGGGAGGTGTCCCTGCGCATGGCAGGGGGGTTGGAACTGGATGAGCTTAAGGTCCTTTCCAGCCCTAACTATTCTATGATTCTATCTCTCTGTTCATGGGAACAGCATGTTGGATGAGGACTAGCAAAACCCAGGAAACAACCTGTCTGAGACTGCACCCTAATTAAATGCATAACAGTGCAGCCTCACTGAAGCCATGCAAAATTAAGCCAGGAAAAGCCTGAAGGCAAATGGAGATTCTTGGCCAGTGAACTAAGGTACCTTCCAGTGTCCTCTCACTCCCTCCTTTTTCTACCAGGATACAATCAGATGCAGCACATAAACCAAGTAGTGCTGCCACACAAGGCCAGACAAAGATTAACTGCACCAGAGCCTCTGCCTTCTTGCCAGTGAAGCCAACTGCTCTGAGCTACAAGCTTGCATGAGCAGCCCAACCCTTTTTCCTGTCAGAGACATCAGTCCTATTTAATCCTCTCCAGATGAGATCAATCCCATAGCAGCACCCCTCAGCCCAACACCTGATGTCCTGACAGCCCGGTGAGCCATAGCTCTGGTCTGAGCCCTCCCACTGACACAAGGGCTCCAAGGAGAGAGCTGCAAGCGAAGTACTTTAGAGCACCTCTCTTGAGACCGTGCACCACAACTGTTATCCGTGCTTGAATTTCATTGCTAAATTGTTGAAACTAAACCCAGACTTTTCTCATAAATGGCTAAGAATCCTATGACAGGTTCACTTAGTTCTGTGGCTTCCAGCCAAATAAACTAATACCATTTTTCTCAGGTTGAGAGTTAGCTGAGTGCCTGTGATTACAATTTTTTCCCTGATAGCAGAAGGATAGAGACGAAGAGGGAAGGTGGTACCAAATGGTCAGAAGAAAAACAAAGGAACTGTGAAAGGACGTTTGGTCTGGTATGAGAGAAAAAGGGTTAATGCATGGAGGCTCTGTACAGCATTTGTACCCGAGCTCCTGCCGATGTGATGGCACTGTTCTTACCTCTCAAAAAGACTGCTGTAGCAAGCAAAAGAAAGAGCAAATACTTTTGACTCCAGAATGTGGCAGAGATGTTCACTAACCTTCCCGTCTGAAGCAGGCTGTTAATACTGTAGCTCCCCTCAAGCCAAACAGAACAGGTTTTACCTTGCAATCTTGAAGGTATGTTACCATTTACAGTATGCCCACGATGCCACGAAACCCGTGGGCATGTTGTTGTCGTACAGCAGGCATGAAGCAGCTTACCCATTTTTGCTGAGGTTGAACCACTGCACCCTACCATGGGAGAAGAGCAAGCATGGGGCAGGCTGAGCAGAGCCACGACCTGCCAGAGATCCACACCCTTGCCTTGCACTGACTTGTTAATGGGGTCATGCCCCTAAGAGCATGTACTTCAGACACACCTCCCTTCCCTCCCAACAATGGCAACACTGGGTATGAACCAGAACCCCACCTACAAAACTGTATGAACGCTGAGAAAGCTGAACTCCGTATCTAAAGCCCAGATCCATGTTTATTTCTGGTATGAATGCAGCATCTCTTTCTGTCTTCCTGCCATCTGGTATATTGGAAAGCTGCTCCTGTCTCCTAGGCTAGCTTAACAGCCCTCATAAAAATCTTCTGCAGAGCTGTCACTACAAAGGAAAGGAAAAATAAGAGCACCCCGTATCTGCTCAAGCTACTGAAGTGACTCCCACTGTGACTGAAGTCAAAAAGTCTAATTTCAAAGGCTGGGTTTTGCCTACTCCCCACTTTGTGTGCCTTTGAGGTGACTTTTCTAACCTGCACAAGTTTAAACAGTTTCAGTCCTTGTGTCCAAGAACCACTTAGATACAAGTTAGGATACTCCTTAGATCACAGAATTAAAATGAGATGAACCATGGAGGTTAGGATCGCAGTTTTGACACAGCTCTAGGTATGCTCCAACAACGGTGACACACTCTGTACCTGTGTCCTATTCTAGGATCACTCTTTGATTTACAAAGAGCAGAAGAGCACTCTGGCATGACAGAGAGGGTATGATGAAATCACAAATCATGAGAGGAAGCCTTAACGACATTATTAGTGACCTGGCCATTCACCTAGCTGAATTCCTCCATTTAATTCTATCTTACATGTAAAAGAAATAGGGGTCTATTTAGTGCCCTATGGATAGTTGCATTTGTAGAGAGGACATCTGTCACCTAAGAACAGCATTGAAAGTACCAGACCAGATGGAGATGAGCTTTTAGCACATTAAGCATGTTCTGCATTGAACTGGTGACCTGGGGGCAAAAAGCTCCAGGTATCTCCTTACATGACCTCAAGGCACTGGTCCCAGCTCCACCTCTAACCAAGCAGAGCACTTACAAATATCACTCTCATGCTTATATTCCTCCTCCCTCCCCTCTGACACCATCTGTGTGCTGAACAGAATGAAGAATGACTTTCTCATAACTTGCCTGTAGCCTCCCTATACAGGCTGGGAGGTGTGATTTAAAAGCAGGGCTTAGAAGCATGTGAACTTTCATAGAGTTTAAAGGCAGCCTGAACAACTAGACCTTTGTTTCAACGTGCATCATCAAGGAGGGTGAAAAAAGAATAGATGACATGACACATAATGTAATTCCAACTTCAGCCATTAGTCACATTTAAATTAGTTTTAAATAAGAGAGGCGAAGAAAGGCCAATAACCAAAGTGAATCGGTTTAACCAGCTCCTACTTGGAGTTCCCTCATCACTGTAAACACTTGCTGAATTCTTTTCTGGAGCACGAGGCCTATATTCTTAATTGCAGAAATCCACCAAGATTCAGAGTTCCTGTTCTTACCCAGTAACTGGATGTGGTTGAAGGGAGGACTGTTTGCGCTTCATCCTGTGGGAAGTTGTTAACGCCCAGTCATTTCCCCCTCATATTCTCTCCTCACTGACCCCAGAGAGACCACTTCACATGAAAGAGTTTTTCTTTTTGAGACTGGGATATTAAACAGTACGCACTATGCAGTAAGTCCTGAAGTATCCAAGAACTGAATAGCTGACATCTTTGGAATTCACTAGCTCTGCTTCCGATATACAGCAGGGTTTTAGAGGTTTTTTTGCACAGATTACAAAATCAGTTTCAGAACAACTCAAGTCGTTGCTCATACAGATACAACACCCTTCTTGAGTCCAAGTATTTTAACTTGGTTTGGTTACAACTTTCACAAACATCCTAACATAAGCACGAATTCCCATGAAAAGAAGAGTAAAGAGCCATATAAACTCCTCTGTACGTAAGTAATACTACTGACTTCCCTAAGAGAAAGCTGCTCTTGGATCCTTTCTGCACTAAGCAACAGCCTCTAAATCTTGCTTACCCACCATAGTATAGTTGACAAATATAACTGCTCTTTCTGTCCTCATGAGCAGTTATTTCCAGATTTGGGATTGGCTGGGCTTCAATCCAGAAACCAGACTTTTCATGACAATCCCCAAATAACTCCCTAAGTCAGGAAATATCCTGGTTAGGAAAGGGGCGGATTCATCCTGCCTGAAGTATTTGGCACACCAAGCATCTCACATCTCCCAAATGTTCAAAGAATCCATCCTTCAATTTCCATGCAAGACTTCCAGCTGGGTGTTACATTGACAATCAGTGCTTTATCACAGCCAACCACTATCCACGCAGGCAAACTAGGGCTCATCCAGCAAGTTTTACAAATTGCAGTTGCATCCTTCTGATTGTGATTTATATTGTCATTACAGCCTGACTACACCTCGAGTGTCGAGTCCTCTCTCTCCAACACTAGCTAGAAAATGCTCTCATCAAGAAGGCCTTTTGAGAGGAAGCCTCAGGGGGAAGTTCCTTCCAAATGGAAGCAGTCAAGCTGCAGACAGTCTGCAAGAAGATTCACTTCTGCACTTGTTTCAGGTTACTTAGAAAACTGATTTAGATGATTCTTCACTCATAGCATCTGATTGAGTGCCAGGAAATCTTCTTGCAGTTACAGAGTCCAATCCAAGCTTACTCCTTCATGAAATCCTGAGACAGGAATGACTGTACTGCACAACACTCCTTGGGGTGTAAGCACATGGATGAGCACTCAGCATGCACATATAGTAACCCTAGATTTGCTATCCTGGCATATCCCTTGGCAAGAGGAATTTGGGGAAAGAGAGGACACACACATACACATCCCACATATATGCTCTTCTAGAACAACAGCCCTTACGTACCTTTGCTAGGCTTTGTCACCTGTGATTTCAAGACCAAGAAACTAATGGGATACAGGCTGCTCCGCTGCTGGCCGGCAACCGAGGGGGCTGTATGGCGCCAGGAGAGCGGGTGTTGTAGTGGGTTGGGCCGGGCGGCTGTGGTGCTGAACCCTAGCCCCTGCAGGAGGCTCTGGAAGAAGTTTAGTGTGCAGGGAGCACAGCGTGACTGGTGTTACGGCTCATAGTGTTACAAGTGCTGCTTGTCAGGCTTGGTTCGGGATGTTGGCCGGGCTCAGAGGGGGGGGTGAAGTGGGAGATGGATGCACGGCCACAATCGTAGGGCTGCCCCGAATACCCCAGATAAGAGCCATGGACTTGCTGCAAACAGCATCATTTTTTAAAGTAATTCCGGAAGAACCTGCTTCAGCAATATTGTGAATCAACTTAACTACCTCTGCATTGCTTTTAAATACATACATGTGTGTATGTCCATAGTTATAAGTATTTCTGCAAATATACGTGCACATACATACTTGTGAAATTTCCCATTCTAGAAGGCACATCTGTTTTGGCATGGACTCTCCAGAAGAGATGCGTTAGCAAGCTCACATACAAGCAGTTAGCAAAAAACTTGTATAGGCAGGACAACCACCACTCTCCACTGCAGTGTGGAGTACTTGACCATTGCATGGTGAGAAACGGTCAGGTTTTTTTCATACCCTCTTTGTAAAATTACTTTATTAAAAATAAATTGGGATGGCTGAAATTTACTGCTCATCCAACAGAGGTGCAAATGTGTCTTTACTTGATTTGCACAGACTGTTAGCTGCAGTGGCAGCTACTTTCTTCATGCTATTGGAGAGCTCAAGAAAGCATCCGTTTTGGGCAGGTGATAAGTACTTCCTGCAAGGTTACTGGGAGGCTCAGCAACATCCATCTATAAAATGCCATATTTTAGACTAGTGGGCTGTAGATCAGTTGCAATTGCTGTGTAATGTCTCTGATATCAGTAGGGGCTGTGTGTGGAAGACATTCTTGCATTAGAATGAGTGTAATGCTACTGTCAAGGGGTAATGGGTTCAAACTTCAACAGGGGAAATTTAGGTTAGATGTAAGGAAGAAGTTCTGTACTGTGAGGGTGGTGAGGCACTGAAATGTGTTGGCCGAGGAAGCCGTGAATGCTCCATCCCTGGCAGTGTTCAAGGCCAGGTTGGACAGAGCCTTGGGTAACCTGGTTTAGTGCGAGGTGTCCCTGCCCATGGCAGGGGGGTTGGAACTGAATGACCTTAAGGCCCTTTCCAACCTGAACTATTCTGTGATTTCTCCCCTTTTGTGCAGGCAACCTATTTCAAAAGAGCTCCACGGTGAACCATGGAACAGATAATACAATAAAAAGTAACTACTGTTGAAATACTTTGGATCAGGTGGCAAGCAGCACTTTCCCTGGATATGAAAAGTAGGCAAAGCTCTCTGCTGCCTTTTAGAGATGATTCCGGGCTATTCACAAACTGACTCCCAGGTATAGCAAGAATCTTTCCTTTTTATGCACCCAAAGAGTTTGCTGCTTTGGCGACGGTGGGTGGCCAACAGAGCACAGTTCCCCCAGGTGTCATGAGAGAAGTAACCCCTGCGCTTGACAGCTCAGCTGTTCGGGAGGAATATAAAACCTGTGCTCAACAGCTACAAACCCCAGCCCCCCACCCTGTATCACCTTACAGTTTAGCAGCATAAAAGCTGGCTGTGCAAATAGTGTGCATAACCCAGTCTTAGCACTGTCAAACAAACAGAAAAGCTTGCCTGAGCAAGCTGGGACAGACACCCCGGTTAAGAACAGTTTCTGCTAGCTTCCCTGGAGTACCTGATAATATGGGCAACAACCTAGCTTTTGTGATACACAGCTTCCACACCCCTGGCTAGGCTTTTTGCTGGGATGGAAATAGGATGGACAATTTCCTACTGCTTTCCAGTTGGTGAAATCCTATTAGAGTACACAAAACTGCTTTCATCAAACGATTTCAAAGGTTCAGACAAAACAGGCCTATTTCTCCTGCTGACAGCTACTGTTATAAGCACCTCGGAAACATTTCAGCTAACTACAGGAATGCTTCTTCGCAGGAACTGCCATCACAGGCAGGTTAACACCTAGATAAAGAACTGCTGGCATAAGCACAAACCTGAGAAAACTTCAGTCATGCTTCTGAGAAAAGGAAGTTCAAGGAAGACACAAACATTTGACCCACAGGCCCATGAAAGTGATACGGCTTCAGCCCCTGCCTGAGCAATCAGGACACGCAGAGCCAGCCAGCTCCAGGCAGAAAGGACATGTGATTATTCTCCCCCTTGCAACACCATGTTTGGTCACACTGATCCCCTTACCACACACGAACCTGTAACCCAAACTGAATAAAAGGAAAGGACGGTGTAAAACTTCCATGGCACAGCCACAGCAAGTGAATCCATTTCAAAGCACTAATCCTCATTTTTGAGACCTCCCCTGAGCTTTGAGTAGGCTTTCAGGGAAGGACACCTTTCTTCTTTAATGCACTGCTTCAACACAGAAGCAGCATGTCAGAGCATGGAAAATCTTCAAGACTGGCTGAAGGCAAATCCAGGACCTTTTCAGTTGTCTAAAGGCAGCAAACACACTGAGAAGAAAGTTAAAAGTTAGACAGAACTTGCCAAATTATTCTTCCAAGGAGCTGCCTAAATCATAAAAACGTACTCTTAGCAGTTGTCAGTTAAAGACCTAAACATGTTCTGGAAGCCAGGTTCAAATGCCTTTAAAATTTACTAAGTCAGTTGTCTCACATACTGTATTTATTCACCCAGACTTTGCAAGAATCTTTCTTGCACACGGCAGTCCAATATTATTCTTTTAAGCAATTACGCACACAGTTTCAGCATCAAATCCTACAGAACTCCCAAAGGCAAAGGTATTTGCTGGAAGGCAAGGTGAGAAATTCAAACTGTATCTTCATCAGTATCGATGGCTTGATGGTAATTCACAAAAACCTTTATTGGCCATTCACAAACCATCTAATAGCTGAAAATCCTAGTCAATACAAGGTATGCATGGCTTCCTTTTTCCTCATCCTCAGCTACGGAGTGATTAATTCATATTTCTTCTATCCTCCAACTTCAGATGCGACTTTTACAACCAAAAGTTAATACAAGTCATCCTGCCATTGAACAACTTTCTGCTATTCTGTCTTCGGTGGGAGTCACGTCAGTCCTGATGACATATGCCCAAACCAAGTTCACACTAATAGACCTGTGGCAGCTGCTTTTCAGTCCCTTCCTGACACACCCCAGTCAGAAGGAAGAGCTCACCTCCAGCCAGCCGTCTCCTCTCAGGAACAAAGACAGAGTTATGTTTTAAAATCAGAACTCATCATTCAGTGATTTTGGGGGTTTCATGCATGCAAATGCAAACAGACTACTTCACATCACAACTAAGAAAGGAGGATCACAGAGTTCTGGACAAAAACCTTGGTTAAAAAAAAACAAAAAAGAAAGCCAAAAAAACCAAGCATGGGTTTAAGTGGATTTTTTCACCCTCTTCTGACTTTCCATAATTTAACAAAGCATGGGATGTCTTGCAAGAGTAATAATGCATCCTATAAAACATATTTTATCTTTCTAAGAAAATACAGCTGATTTCACTTCTTTATTAAGTGATTACTTTAGTAGCACCCAAAATGTGAGCAGATTGTTTAGAGCGCATTGTAAGACATTTTGGGTACCGAGGACAACTCTGAACATGGCTTGCACACCACATAGGGTCAATACTTAAACTATGGGCATCTAAGCAAAGATGACACAGGCTTCACATAATCTAAGCATCCAACAGAAAAGGACCCTAACATTTCAACTCCTGCCCCAGCACCAAACAATTCTGAGGATGCCTAAGCAAAACCCCAAGGCTAACCTTTTCCATTGGTAACAGCATGCATCGTGTGTACAACAGCACAGGTCTATGAGCTCTTGGTCATGAAAAACAATCAAGGAAATTTGCATTCCAACACAAAAAACTTCTCCCTTTGTAAACAGATTAGAAAGTGTGACTGCATTTTCCTGAAAATCCAAGGTGTGATGGAACTGGGGACTACTATCTGATTCAGAGTTCAAATACTACTTCTAGTAGCTTACGAGAGTGAGAAGGCTTAGTCAGTAAGAGATCTCTAAAGGGAAAGAGAAAGATTTTTTTAAGTTCAGGAAGATAGTACTGAATAAGGTACAAGAAGATGCCAACCTGGAGGAAAGTGTTAGTTCAGGGAATGGAAAATAAAGGTTGTTCAGATATCATGAAGAAATAATGCACTGCTGAGACAAAGCCTGTTCGCAAAGCTCAGGAGAAAGATCAGGATTGAATGGTGTGCCTAAATAACGGCCCGAATAAAGAAGGGCAATACTGAATCATTAGTGCTTACTGTAATACCCCATTTCAAAAATCAAAGCTACCAGTAGCGACAGTATGAATCCTGATATATATAACCATATGGCTGTTAAAAATACAGGACCTCACTACAAGAATGGTGAAATTAATGGTAAAGTCTGTGTTCAGCCAGGTCTAAGGCTCTGCTGGAGTCAGGCTATGTACACACTAGAAAGATGCTGTTGTTTTTAAACACACATGGAAATCTGGTCAAATAAAGCAAAGGAAAACTTGAGGGCAAAAAAAGGCTCAAGATTTATTTGGAGGTGTTACAAGTAACACCACCAACCACAACAGTATAATCAGTGGTTGGTATATCAGTAAATATATTCAGATGCTTGGAAAAAGTTCCAGTTTTATGCCCCTAGAAGAGATGCATTTCACTCCCTGAAACAGTTCCTGTGCATATTTACTGGTTTTCCTGTACAGTATACAATAGATGAAGTATTTCCCTTAATGGGTTTTTAATTTAAATGACCCCTACTGTACTTGCTTCAGTAGCCAGGATCAATCTGTTCAATCTTTCTCCTTGCAGAAGTACTCAACTCAAATCTGTCTTTTCTCTTTCAAAGACCTAAAAAAAGGTACAGGTGGCAAGCGTTACAGAATCGAAGAAGGTAATGCTGTCTTTTATGATTTAGGGCATGTTAACAGAAGGGATGGTTGACTGATTGTGATTATGCTCTGCAATTCTTGTACTCCTTGTTCTTTCCCCATCTTCACCAGGAGAGAAAACCTGTCAGGAAAACGGTGAGTCAGCAGGCTGCTGCTGTTTGCCTTGGCTATGAGGCATTGATTTTTTTCCCCAACACTTGATAGAGGGTCACAGGTATCCTAACTGAAATCTTTACTGAGAGCAAGGGGGTCGCACCTGGAAGAACTGTTAGTTTAAACAGAAAAGTCAATTCTATTTTTACACTATTTGTTTAGATATTTAATTCTTCTGAGACATCCGAGAGGAAAAACTACAAAAAAAAACCCCAAAAGACTCCTTTCTTTAACCTATTTAATATAAAGAAGGAAAGAACAAAGCATGCTCCTCACAAAATCTTCTTTCAAAAGTCACTGAATATTTCCCTGTAATCAGCTTATACATGTGCATGTCTAATTAACACAAGCACTAAAGCTAAAAGATGGAGTAGCTCCTGTACATGGAAGGAGTTTTGAGAAGGCAACACTTTTACTTGTTTAGCGCTTACTCAGAAACCAGTCACCTCTCAACGTACCTGAAATTAGACAATGAAAAGTCACCAGGCATTCTGAAACTCTAAGCAATGCTATTTGGCCAGAAAACCTTAAACCACCTTCTTAGTATTTCAAGATTAACATTAGCCAAAAAGGAAATTCAGTGTATTTTAAAAACAAAAACAAACTGCAAAGGCAGCTCAGGAAGCTCAGAGCTCCCCCCCCCCAGAGGAGATCCAGAAAAGGAATGATAATATTTCAATCTGCAGTGAGCTGTAATCAAAGAATCTCTGCTTAATAGGCTTGAGATTAGTTATGAAGCAAACACATAGTCAGACCATAAAAAGTTAATTGCAAATCACTGTTTTCTTGTTTAAATTGGCAGGAAATTGTGAAATATTTCCTCTATAAAAACATAGGTGAGCTACTACGTGGAAATTACCATTTACAGGCCGAAAGGAAGTACAGAGCAAAGTGGCTAAGCATGCTAAGAAACCAGTTGCTTCTGAAGGAGACAGTCACTGGGCAGGAAAGGTCAGTACATTAACATGGACGTCTTAGATTTATGGTCGAAGCCAGCTTTAAGACAGACCACTTCAGAGTTGTTTTAGATTGTAAATGAATGCAACACCAGGTGTACTTACTATAAGAGGTTTTGAGATACACAGGTGAGAGAGCTCTATAATTAGTACTGCTGAGAAAGGCAGGTTATGGTTGGAGGTGGACAAGAGGAGCTTTTTAACCATTTCTGAATGCTTCAGAACAGAGACATCCCAGAATGTTTCCTATGCTTATCATTACTCAGCCATTATCGGGATGAAGCAGCATTCTGCACAGTATATTATACTTCTGAAGCTAAGCACAGAGATGAGAATGGATGCATGCCATCTAATACAAGCAGAAACAATTAAGCCCTGTGATATGATGTGCTTTTCTTTTGACAACCTCTCTCTGCATGGACCTTTCCTGAAAAAACTTCTTCCAGCCATGCGATATCTCAGGCTCCAATAGCCATGCATTGGTAAATAGCTCCTCCTTTGGCAGTAACACACAAGACTATCTGAAGCAACCTCTTCGGATCTGAACTTGACATCCTACAGTACAGAGGTGTTTAAGGCTCTTTGTGGCAGCAATCTCCAAAGGGCTCTTCAGAGAGATCCTCAAGACTGGATTTTCAGCAGAGTTCTCCATCACAGAAATGGAAGGGTGAAGAAGAACAGATCAAACAGCAATTACAGAAATTGTGTTACCTTGAATCTATGGTAGTGGTTATTTTTTCCTCAACAATTCTACTTTAATTCCTTTAGAAAAAGTAGAGATATTTGGTTGGTTGGTTTTAAAGTCAACCACCATTTCAGAAACAAGAGAATTTGTAATGGACTACTTCAGCTTTGTGCTCCTTCTGTACTCTTCAAGCACACTATCACTTACATGTTTGTTTAGGAAGACATTTGCTTTCTGATGTTTCCCTTCCACACGCAACAAGGAAGGCTCCGTCCAAAAAACAACCTTGACATGGCAGCTATCACAAGTATGAGGAATTAAAGACCATGCTTCACCTCTGCTTGACAATGCACAATTTCAGTCAATAATGGCAAATTTCTACCTGCTCTAAGACTTCCTGCAAATACAAGCATGAACAAAGGTAAGCTTTGTGGAGTTAGACTATGCCACTTTGGCTTTCTCAGCCAAGCATAAGCTCCAGTGTTCACTGACAGAACGCTAGCAATTGAAATCATTACAACCACAAATCTGGTAAAGCCACTGCCAAATAACTGGAAGCTTAAAACAGAGAGACACAAAGCAGTGACCTTGGTTCTGTGACTGACTGAAGGCAATTGTCCGTGCTGCTTTCCCACTTGGGGATGTACAAAAGCCATGGCCTGTAAATGACAGCAAGACATACAGTAGGGAAACTCAGAACGTGCGCGCTACATTCCATAAGCCAGATGCTCCTAACAACTGAAAATCAGGTGTGTTCTAGCTGTACAGTCACTCCTTGCTTCCAGATCAAAGTAACTACAATACCACAGCCACAACCCCTTAGACTAATCTCTCCCATGACTTTTCTGTGCCTCTGCTTGTCACTGTTGCGACTAACATCTGGATTAGGAACACGCTGGCAAGGAGTCATCTAGGACTCTGATGAGAGCTGGAAGCATGGACACTGTGTACAATACGATCCAGATAAGGCACATCAATTACACCTCCGAAACAAGCTCACAAAGGAGTTTTCTTAACTCTGGGCCTGCATATCCTGAATCATCTTCTTGAAAACAGATTCCAGGTTACACTCCTCCAATTTCTACCACAGGCAGCCAAAAGCTTCTGCTGAACAAACCCATCAAAGCCTAGCCTTGCATATCAGTGGAGGAAGAGGCCACAAGAGGAGGCTAATCTCCTCCTCCTTCCCAGAAGGAACAGATGGCCCAGAGGGAAGGCACTACCATAATAATCTCTGAGTTATAACATAATCTCCTCTAGCAGTTCTTTCTATGAGGTAATAAAACCTCTTGCAGTTCATGTACTAATATCCAACTACAGATCCTCCCCGGTCTCCTGCTGGGAAGAGGCCTCAACATGCATAGCCAGGCATGCCCCACGCAGTGACGCCGGGTAAAGGCTGCAGCTCTGCCATCATGGAACACCAAACTTACATACTTGAAGATCACACACAGTTTTTCACATGAAGCCCCTACAACACTAATGAACCCCGATTTCCTTAAACCACAGCAATTCTCTTGAGTCACAGATTTCTTTCAAGATGTGACATAAAGTTCATGAGGCGGCATTGCTCAAGGTCCCATTAATTTGGAAAAGAGATACGTACACGGGAATTGCCCAACAAGCAGTAGGGAAAAGGCCTCCAATTGGCATTTCAAAGTGACAAACCAGGACCATTCAGCAGAGCCTTGAAAACAGGGCATGGCATTGCTTGGCCGAGATGTTTCACACAAAATGGTACAAACTGTTATCTCCAAGTAAAAAGCCTCAAAGAATATGCAGGAACCAGTGTGGTGGAATAGCACGTCAGCTGTGCATTTACAGCAGACCTTTCCTTAAAGACTGTTCCTTACACAGAGAGTATGTACCAAAGCATTCAGTTCAGTCAGTAATAACATTGAAGCCAGCTCCTTTAAAGTATTTATTTCTGAATTGTCCAAAAAAAAGGCTTTCCTCGGAACAGCACAGCTTTTTATTTACAGAGTGGAAAATAAGGGCAAAAAGGCAAAATCTGAGGTCTAAGTAATGCGTGTCTGCAAACTTCAAAGCAGAAAAAGACAGAATTACTATGTCATGATGCAATTTTTGGTTAAAGATTAATGAAAAGCAACCAAATGCATAGTTTTGCAAAATGAGGTTGGTGTAAGCACACACTCAAGTAGGGACATATCTAAGGGCACATCCTTTTGCTCTGCCAACAAAAGAAAAAACTAGGAAGACTAATGAAACCTGGTGTACTAGCCCAAAATCTGAAGCTCACCTAACACAGTACCTCAAACACGAGGCAGCTATTTGAAGGATTCCAACTTTCAGTTTCTATGTCAAGTTGCAAGATTTTCACTACTAAACTATATGGCCCCTCAGAATTAGTTGGCTCTGAAACACCAACCTGGCTTTATGAGTGAGAAAAACCAAGTGCAAAAAGTTTCGGATCAGACTATCAGGCTTTAAAATACTCCACATGCAAAGAACCAGGCTTCTGAAAATAGCTTTATATTGATGTTTTCCCACCAGTCTTTAAGACAAACTAGTCTGAGCCAAATTGGTGAGTGGAAAATATGCCCCTTGCTCCCTGCAGACAAGTATTTCACAACCCCCTGCACACACAGATCCACAAAGAACGATAAGCCTAAGCTTTCAAAAAGTGCTAATATTATAAGAGTGATTTGGTAAAGCCTTTCACTTTCAAACAGTTGGTCTCTTGACAACGTGTCTCTGCAGCTCCTAAGCACACATATAATAAAAACCTCATCAAGAACAGATCCTTGCAAAGGGACAGATCTGTGGTTGGAAGCTGTGAAAGTTCACACTTCAGAAAAATCAAACCTAACAAACTGCCGAGCCCTGTTAATTGTTTCTTAAACAAAACCCCAAAACCACAACCCAAAACATAAGCTGTAAATAGCTTATCCCAGAGCTTCTAAAACTTGCACTGATGTATTTAACAGCAGGTTTGACTAACCTGCCATACACTTTTTACATTGAAGTATGCAGATTCCAATTTTCATTTCTAAAGCATACGAAATCTTGAGACAAAGCACTGACACCGGAAACATGCACGTCTTAAACTCACTGAGAAATACTGATGTCATTTTTTTCTGTCCATAGATGAACTCTGAAACCAAACTTCTATGACAGATGAGCACAGAACTACACACGCACAAAGCCAAGCCTAAGCTAGCGTCTTGAGAAGGCTCATCACAAAGAAGAAATAAATCTACCTGGTGCTTGAAACAGCATAGCAGAAGGCAGAGCACGTGTGTGAGCAGGGGGAGCACAGAGCCAGCAATGCCCTTCCAGCACTCTACTGACTATACAGGCTCTGCACAGCAACAGGCAGCTTGCATAAAACAGTTTTAAAGGAGCTGTATGCCTCAGAATCCTTTCCACGCACATAATGTGTCTTCAGGAAAACGCCAGCTTAGACACTCCCGTTTTCCTGAGGCAGAAGAAACCAGCAGGAGAGCAACAAAGCCCAGGTTGTGTTTTGGCTCTGTCTTGGTTTGGGGTTTTTTGGGGGGTGGTTTGGGATTTGTTACTTATTTTTCTTTGGAGAAGAGGTAGTAAAGGAAACATTCCTTCAACATTGTTTCTGCAGCACATTACATTAAGAGTCAAGCTCAGCATGAAGTGTCCTACAAAGAACTCCTAGCTCTGCCCTTGCGTTGGAAGCAGGGAAGGAGAACGCAGCCAGAAGGGCACTGAATCCCATTTCTTTGGGGGCCAAGAAGGGAACCTTTCCAACATCTCCAAGGGCTTTCATTCAGTCCTTTAACAAAGGAGAGAGCCAAGTTACTAGCGGATCCCGTCAGAGATTTTTGTAATTCCAGAGGCCAAATTAAAGACCCGAGTTTGGCTTTTTTTCCACATCAACTGCAGACAGATTAGATCTCTTGCAGTTTTAGGTGAGATAAATTTAAGGGAGCAGTTCACAGAACTGCTTAGCCTCTGTTTTCTGAAATATCATCGTGATGACTCAAGCACACACCCTAGTATTACTGCTGCTTAAAAAAAAGTCTTTTCCAGCAGTTATTTATGCCCAACAGCACAAGGAATAAGTAGGCCTCCATTCCCAAAATCTTGGAATTTTCCTTCTACTAAAGGCATGATGAGAACTACAGCCAAGAGATTTAACTGGGAAACACAGGTAGCCTCAGAGTTCCTTGAAGTCTCAAGTTTTATAGCCCCAAAACAAATCAATCTCTTTCTTTTACTGGCCGTGTATAAAACATAACACTTGATTCAAGAAGTGCTTGTCCAGAAGACTCTTGAATACAAAACAGGGAAAATCACTACCAGGGGGGTGGGAAGGGGAAGAGAACCAGTAGTTTGTTGTTTGGGGGCTTTTTTAAGAGTCCTGACTCTTTAAAACACCCATCTCTAAGGGCTTGCTCTATCAATGCAAAAGACAGAAAGAAGGAACAACAAAAGGCAGTCTCTGGCAATCTAGGGCTTCTAATCATTAAGACTAACACAGAACAGCAGAACAATAAAAAGAGCAATTGCATTGTAAATTTATGTACCATGCACAGGTTATGGAATGTAGCGCAACAGGGCACTGTGCAGTGACAAAACCGTATTGCTTACCAAGTTAACAGTTTGAAGCTCATGATTTGCACATGTGGGCAATACTGAATGACCTTCATGCTTTCCAGCATTCACTAGAAGGAGGATTAATTTGTCATCACAAGTCAGCTGTTTTGTTTTGGGGACCAAACATGGAGTTGGAAGAAAAAAGGTTTAAACTTTGCATTAGGTACAACAGGCAGAAGCTTTAAAAGCTGAATTTGAACACTGTACTCCAAAGCCCAGAGTGGGTAATATTAGAATGTGAGTGAACCCTGCTGGAATGGTGCTTTGCTGCTCCTTTCTCTTTTTCTTGCGAGATTTATTCCCATAGCTCAGTTCCATTATAAGACAGTAGCCTCTCCAGTCCATGCCTTATGTAAAAACATGCCCTGTTTCAACAGAAGAGAGCCAACATTCACAACAGAGAAATAAAGTTACACTGTTCTTTGTGTAATGGGCATAATAGAAGACTATCTTTTTTTTTAACAAAGAAAAACCATCACATTTTTATTTTAAGCAAGCACTTCTCAATTTTCTTAGGCATAAAATAAATACTAGTTTGGAGAAGGTGCCTACTAGCCTGGACTGCAGGACAACACAGCAGTATCCTAGGACAGTATTATTAGAATAAGCAGCAGCTGTTCATTGCGCCAAAACCACCCCCAGGATACAATGAACAGTAAATTCTGGGGTTTATTTAATAGACCAAGGTGATAAACCTTAGATTATCTGAAACTTCCACACCAGAGTTCTTACACTGCTGAAAAAGTTCTAATTTAGATTTAAGGGAAGTAAAGAGAGCATATTAAGCAGAACTATTTATGGATATGCAGAGACACAAGGGAACAGGACTGGATTATTTCTCCTGCACACCCCCAAAAACAAGAGTTAAGCAGAATGCAGAAGCTTATAGTTCCTGATGTGCTACAACAAATGGCAAAGAATACCTTATTTAAAAGCATTTGACATGAGGCAATAAGCTTCTGGTTCTCAACTTCCTGTGAGTTGCAGAAAGGAACTGCTACTTCACAACCTGAAGTGCCCTGTTCTCAGGTACCTCTACCAAATCCCAACTGCTAAATCAGATGAGACACTTCTATACTGAACACACAGCAGATTGTATTATAAAACTGCCAATGGAAGCACACGAGATTCCCAAAACTCCAAGACAATTCATAAAACCACATAGGTCTTTGTAGCAGGTTAATGGTTTCCCAGCCAAGCGCCAAGGTTCACAAAACAGCTAATTTTTAATCTTTTTTTTTCTTAAATCAGATTTGAACTTTGTGCATTTGTTCTTAAAACACTGCACTACACTCTTAACTGCAACCAGATGGGCTGAGGATATTTTCCTCATAGGTGTTTTCAAGTACCTTATTATAAGAGACCACAGGAAAGCCTGAATACTCAGCCCTTTAGCTACATAGTTCAGTTTGCTGCTTCTGGATCAGGCAGCATGACAGCATCTGAGCACAGTACTTGGATGACTAACACCGAAACGGGTTGAAAACAGCAGCAATCATGACAGAGACAATAAAGAACCCCAACAACTGCATGCAGCTCCAGTGAAAGAAAAATGAGAGAAAAACAGTTCTGATGCTAGAACATACTTCCTTAAAGGCCACGTTTCACTAACGGGATTATGCATGGTATTAACAATATGCATATAAATAAAGCTTATGGCATAAGCAAATATTAGCATAAGATCTTGGACACGTTTAAGAATGTAATCTGTTTGCCTTAAAGTTTCAAAGGGTCGTAATAAAAACACTGATGTGTCAAGGAAGGTGAGCGTGCTGTTAAAAACCAGTGAAAATGAAATGAAAGACACAAAGGTCTACTGAGCTGAAAGAACATAATCTGTGGAGATCTTAATATAATCCATTGTCATTACCGGAGTACTTCAAAAAGAAAATTCCTCTGAAGCTTATAATTTCTAGAGAGCAAGGTAGAGAAATAATGGAATAAGAGGGCAGAAATACACTGGGCATTCAACAGGGATGCACTGAAGGGTGCTTTATGATGGCACTCCCTCTCTCCTGGTGCACGGATGGGGGAGACACAAGGAACGTGTAGAGGGTAGGTCCCTTCCCCCAAAGATTTCACCTCAGCTGTCCCATCAAGATTAAACAGCAAGGAACGTACAAAAGGGTGTTTAAAGAATGTTTTCTGCAATGTGGAAAAAAACTATCAGGCAGACTAGGGTGGGTAAAAGGAGGAGGACTGGTGGGCTGGTGTGCCCCTTGGTTGCACTGGAGAATAATATCAGCTACAGAAAAAGGGGATCACAGATCAGGGCACAGCTGATTATATAAAGGCAAGCTTGAGCCTAAGGATATAGTGAAATAGGGACTAAAAAGTGGCAAGTGAGGTCTGAAATAAAGACTACGCGTTTATAAAAGAGAGTAAGTGGCACAAACATGCAGGCTTGCTTAAGGGGTCCAGGCGGGCTGCTAGAGCAGAAGACCAAGGGCTAGGGTGCAGCACAGCAGCTCCGTGGGAGAAGGGAAAGAGCCGAGTATTTGATTGGGAACACAGAGGGAAGGTGCAAGGCACAGGCTGGAGGACGGGAGGGGAGGACGGGACAGGTGAACCAGCTGAGGAAAGGTTCACGGCAGGTTGGGGCACGACACATTACCAACACGCTGCAACACACAGGGCGGGGGACTGCACAAGGAAGGGGCTCGGGCAGGGTGCGCGGCTCGGGGTGGGGGGCAGCAGAGACGGGCCGATACCTGGGGGTCTTGGCGGCGGCACTCTCCCGGCGGTCCAGCACCCCGGGCACGCAGTTGGTGAGCTCGGTCCAGTCGGCGTGCAGCCCGCAGCTCCAGCCGGTGGAGAAGCGGGAGAAGAGCCAGGTCTCCCGGCGGTTGGGGCGGTAGCAGGTGCACTTCTTCTGCCCGGGACGGCAGTCGCAGGGCACCTCCAGCCGCACGTTTTGCACCAGGTGGCGGCCGAAGGTGGTGCCGCCGGTCTTCTGGATATGCAGGAAGACGATCACGTCCTCGCCCTTCATGTCGAAGGCGAGCTCCCGCTCCAGCTCCCGCACGGGGAAGTAGTACTTCTTCACGTAGTGCGGGTCCGGCGTGGGAAAGAGGTCCAGCTCCTCCGAGTAGGAGCGGCCACTGGGGGAACCCAGGCTGAGCCCTGGCCCCACGTACTGGTACAGGATAAGCATGAAGCACACCGAGACGGCCACGATCAGCAAGAACTTGCTGGTCCTCTCAACCATGGTCCTTCCCGCACGCTTCATGTGTCACCATCTCCCGGGGCTGCCAGCGCTGGGCAGACGGCGGCGTTGCCGGGGGGCGGGCGACGGGAGCCCAGCGCCTGTGCCAGCCGCCTCCCCCCCCCGCTGCTCCCCAGAGCACAGCCTCCCCGAGGGCGGCGGGCCGCTCCTTGGGTCGCCTCGGCTCCCCGCTGTCCCCG